>VZSV01000085.1:1693411-1717501 GCA_013398735.1 Nothocercus julius | reverse complement strand
AGAGAGAACTATTTTCCCCTTCTATCCTTCTATGCTTGTTTTTCAAGTATCCTTATTCTTTTGTTGTGAAATATACCCAGAGGCATATTACAGAAACGTGCTCCTCAGCAGTGACCAAATTTGCAAGAGTGCATTTCATTTTCTTCAATGCGAAAAAGGTATGAAAAGTTTTCTATAAACTTTTAAACTGTTTACTTTCCATAAACAGATTTTCTTGAAGTAAAGCCATTACTCTGAACAACTGAGATGTGGGCTTCAAGAAAAACTTTCATGTACTCAAAGGACTATATGTAAATGTTGAAGTATGGAAGACATATTTATGCGTAGGAACGCACGCATGTGGCAGGAAGAAGTGTATGTATGTATGTTAACTGGATAAAACAAGCTTATATTTGGGAACAAAACAACTTTTTAAACATATGCAATTCCTAAAATCTTGAGATCTCTCCTTGGAAAGGTCAGATTGTTCAACTCTTCTAGATCCTTTCCAAAGTTTGATTATGGATTAATGCCACTCATTTTCTGTTAGACCTACCCCAGACAATCTGATGCTTGCTGTACTTCGTAGTAAATAATTAAGAAATGCACCTATTCATTCCTCCCTAACCTGAATTTGCAAACACAAGCAGTCTGATTATAGCTCAAGGAGCCATGGTATGAAGAGGAGTGGGGAGGAAGGTACTCCAAGATCATCATTCTTAAGCTGGAAGATGAAAAGTGGTGGCTGTAGCTGATTAGTTCTTCAATCACTTGAAGTCATTACTGCATTAAATTAAGACTGCTTGAAGGCACATGGAGTAATTTACCTTCCACAAAATAAAAGAATTAACAAAACTGCATGTGAGGAAACCACTATCTGTTTCCTGCTAGCAATAGCAATACCTTACACTTCCCCAGCAAGGATCTCAAAGCACTTTGGGGCTAAAATTGGGATAAAGATGAATCCCAACGTCTGCTCAGCCGGTACCACTTTCATAAATTTCCATCTACCTCACATGAAAGGCATCTGCTGCCTTTAGAGGCCCAGTCCAAGGCTGCTTTCAAAATTAAACTCACCCTCTGAAGGAAGCAGCCCCGCAGAAGCTCATTTATGCATGTCTGGACAGCACACTGGCAGCACGCAGGACCTGAACGCCAGGCAGGTTAACACAGCTCCAGGCATGGCTGGCTAAGCTACGTGGCATTTGGCAGGAGAAGCCCTCCAACGTCTGCTCCACAGATGGCAGCGTTTGAGACTACGCTTTCATACACTCATTATGGTTCTCTCATCCATGGACACGAAGAACACATTTGGATTATCCTCTCCTTTTCTGTTTCCTTCACAAACTTTACCCTTTCTCTTTTACCCTTAGAGTGTACTCTAAGGAGACATAGTTTTCAAAATAATGAAATAAATGAATCAAAACAGCTGTTTCCATTGCTAGGTGCCAGGTTACGGAGCTGCCGGAATGCCAAGGGCTCCTAAAAGCCCCATTCCCAGGGAGGGGGACACTCCCCACGTGCTGCAGCTGGCGCCGAGAGCTGAGAGGTGTTAATTTTGCACACGTGTAACTGATGTTTCACACACATCCCTGTGTGGGAGGTGATATCCTCAGGACACAGCAGACACACCAGAGGCCCAGGGTGATATTGACACTTACATGCAGCTGAGGACAAATTTCCGTAGTTCTGGCAGCCACTGCCACTCCAGTTGGGTTGATTTCCAAGTCTGAAGCAGTGCAGAACTGCACAAGTGCAGTGCTGACCTAAAGATTTATTAGCTCCCTCCCCTTCAGCTGCAAATTCTACTCTGTGCATCACAGAATCCTGATCCAAAGATCTAATTTCCCACACATTTCAGAACTAGTTGATGACAAACACACAGTAGATATCTACAAGAATAAATACACATGCATGCATATTATATAAAGCACATTTAAATATATCACAGAAAGACCCCACAAACTGCCAGTTACAGGTGGCCAAGACCCTTACCTGTGATGTATCCTGCTTCATAACCTTTTTTTTTCCTTTTGTGATTCAAAGTTGCACTCTCCATGAAAATGCCTTAGCTATCAGGATCCAGATATTTGGATTATTCTCTCCCGCAGCTGATCCAGATGATAATAAAAATACTGAACTCTTTACTAAGTGCATTTCAAGAGACCTTCATAGCTCACTAGTTAATACTTGGGAACCCGACTGGGCAAGTTTCACTTCCTACCCCAGTGAATATTTTTGAACTTGTAGAATGACTTTTTATTTTTCCCCTCAGAGGGGAACAGGAGGGAGAGTTTACTAAATAATACTAAAAGATGTCATTTTTGCTCACTCAATAACCAACTTACAGTAATTATTTTTCCACTTGGAGAGCTACGTCACCCAAAGCAATGCCCAGCAGCATTGACCACAGTGTCTCTTACAACTTTTGTCTATAGGAACTAGGCACAGCAGGGCAAATTTTCAGAACCATTCAGCTTTCACACAGGTACGAAAACTAATTTCCTGATTTCAAAAGGATTTGGCCTGTGATAAGCACTGATACTCAGGTCCTGAAAGCACAAAGGCACAAGCTGGCAGCGCACAGCCATTTCTGTACATTATTGCCCTCCCCTGCAATCCACCGCACTGATAGTTTAATCAAAGCTAAGGCAATGGTAAGAAATAATATTAATATACCAGCAGTAGACACAGGTATTCAGTACATCAGCATTTCAAATCTCTTGCAGAAACATCACATCTGCACTGAAATCACAGGGGAAAACAACCACCCATTTCAAGGGGGCAAGATTTCCCTGCAAGTCTCCACAGACACTATCACACCGCATGTACCACATTTTTTGTATTTGTTATGATGTATCACACAGTAAATATCCACCATTCATTCAGGATTGGATTTTTCAGAGAAAAAAAATATAGTTAGTAACCGTAGTCCAAAAGAAACTCTTTTAAAAACACACCTAAAGAAGAGCACCCCTTATTAACACATTATGTTTCTTTCCTTCCACAACACGTTTCACAAGCTCTTTAGAGATTTCAGTCTCCACCAGTTTTGAAGAAAGTGGAAGATTTAGGATCTCTGTACACGTTGCCAAGCACATCAGGACAGGCTTAGCTACTCTACTGCTGTCTTCAGTCTATTCCTAAACCATGAAAAACGTAGTTGTAGTATGGCTGATACTCTAATGTGGATAAAACTTTGTTGAAAACTCCTGGTTTTAAGATCAGTTGGTATTTAATTGTACATATTTTTAGTCCTTTGTGAATTCCCATAGTTACACTAAGACAGCTGACCACCCACAATGGTTGAGTGGAATCCTTAGGAAAGTTTGCAAAGCTGTGAAAATCTGCTCTTGCTTGGACAAATATATAATACTGCTAAAAATATGTATTTATTGTCAGCTACTCTTGTCAGCTTATTCTGGAGCATATATGTATTGCAGAAATGGCTTAAACCGTTATGATTTTCAGCATCTAGTGGGGAAAAAAAAATGCTTCCTTCCTAGGAAAAGTGAGCCTGATGAACCAAATCTTTAAGGAATGATTCTATAGCAAATACTCACAGACAACTCACTTGCTTAATTGATACCAGTGACTCACCTGAATCCAGGGAATGTGGGGTCATTGCTACTTGCACCTCAGCACTCCTCAGTGCAGCTCCAGGCACAACTCCCTCTTCAAGGAGAGCACTTCCCTGGCCCGCTTGTATTGACTTACTAGCTAGGCAGAAGCAGAACCGCCTCGCTGACGAGGTTCAGCTATGTTCCCCTTCTTCCTTCACCTGAGGGAGGCTTTCCAGTTAAAAAAAAAGTTTTAAAAGTGTTTAAGATCAGAAAACATACTATTCCTTTCAAAACAGAAGTTACAGAGTAAACAAAACATAACCAGCTGAACTTTAGCTATAGAGATACTTGTGCAGGTGCTCAGCCCTTCCCAGAGCTTTGGCATGGACCACAGCTGCCAAAGCAGTAGTACAAGAGGTCACAGAAATGCTTCAGCTCTTCAGTGCTATCTGGGGTTTGAGAGACCTAACTCTCTGGATCTCCACTCTATTTTCTGAGAGATAGGTCTGGGAAATGAATGCAGTCACTACTGATCAGCCATCTTTCTTCCCAATCTTTCATGTCTAATCAGTCAAAGGGAATCTACATATAGATATATATATTTCTTTATGAAACTGTGTAGCATATTCATTTATTTCCCTCTCTCAATTTTACTCCATCGATCAGGCATTGTTGAGATAAATACCACAAAATCATTAAATGTGACACTGTATATAAATATATTAATATATATATTAAAAATGAAAAAAAAAAGCTTTATAAAACATTCAGACGGTGAGTAGATGAAGTTTCTCCCATCACTTTATCCCCTCAACAACCTAATGAGAGCGTATTACTGCAGCAAGCCTCCAGCTCACACACGCCTGCTACAAGTCCGCAGCTAGCTACTTCCCCCTTGCTGTGAAGAAATGAGACACTCCGAGGGATATTTTGCTTGCCCATCTAAAGGAAAATTGGGTGCTGAATGTGGAAGCATGAGAAAGTTCTAAACACTAAAATGGTAGATTGTGAAGAGCATTGAGAACAGTCCATCTAGCACTTCTTAAAATGTTGTTCTTCTACATAAATCTTCAACTTAAAATAGCTCAATGAAGAAAAAGAATCCAGAAAGGAGCTACTAAAGGTCCAAAACAGTCTCATTTCCATAAAATTCTTCATCCCCTCACTATCAACATCAATTATCAACATCAAGCACCCTAATCTCTTACCTCTTACATTTTTTTAAAATGTATTCAAACAGTAATGGAACAAAGGACTAGGAGATTACAAAATCCAATTTCCTGCTCCTAGGACGAACATCCAGCCACCCACCTAGGCTACATTACTCACTGCAGGAAGTCCCATGTGTTAGCTGCTTCTGACTCTATTTAAGAAGACAAGCGTGCACCTCTGCATGCACTTACACGAAAGTCATATACCTTATGCTATCACACACCATCCAGAGCCATCCCAGGTTAAGAGAGCAATCATTACAATCACAAAATGTCTAATTGCCTGATGCTCCACATACTGCATCTCCACTTACATCTTTCCTATGCACTTAATAAGCCATCAATGTACACCCATTGCTTCATTTTCTTTACAGAACAAATCCAGACAGAAAAGTAAAGTGTGACTGGTGTCAGACTTTTCAGATTCACAATCTGGTATCTTCCTCACAGCTGGAAAAGAAAAAAGGCCTAAGAATTATTTTCCATTACTCTTGCATGCATTTTGCTGCTGTTTTGGTCATGAACTTCCCCAAATGCTGCCCAACAACCCCTTCCAAAAAAGGATGCGGTTCTGGCACTCCCTGGAAGCGCTCTGAGGAGCTCAGGTTTTTGATCTTCAGGATGAAACAGTTTGTGACAAACTGCTATTTTTGTCAAAATAGCATCTGTATAAAAATTATACATATTCTCAGCAGAGTGGAACTTACTGTAAATTTGTTCATCAGCAGCACACCCTCCCTCCTGAGATGAAACAGGAATATAAATGAAGAAAGTCCCTTAATACCTGCAGAACACACATCATGTATAAAATAATCACGTGGTGGGGAAAAAAAAACATTTCTACTGCAGCCACTTCTTGAAGTATTGAAGGCATATTACTCTTCTGGATCTGTGTACCTGTAGCATCTAAAATGGCCACTAAATTTTCCAGTAGCTTCCCATACGTCATGAAAAACTGGCACTGCTATGCTTGAAAAGAAACTTATATTTTGGGGTTGCTTTATTTCTGCTTTATTATACGCTAACACAAAATTTATGGAATCTACTAGGAAGCAGTGAAGCTTTCCGTTCTAATAACTTGAGCTCTACATTAGCAAGAATATGATTTAAAAAGAATTTTACATTAAGGAACAAGACTCACAGAAAAAAAAAAAAAAAACACAAAAAAAATCCTTTGAAGAACTATTTTAGAATTCTATTATAAGCACAGTGGAAAATTTTTCATATTAAATGTCTCATGAAGGAGTGTGGTTATGGTTTCAAGCTTTCAAGGAACTAAAACAATTGAGGAAAATAACAGAAAATGTAAACAGGATTTTAAAATGTCTTTTGTTAATTTTGGAGCTGCATTTATTCTTACTGTTATCTACAGATCCTATTCTAGTTTAAAAAGAGATTAAAATCAATTCCCTTCTATGTAGTGATTACATTTGTTTATAGAAAAGTCTGACAGAAGAGTTTGTAATAACTCCCTTCAACAACTTTTAAAAAATGTTCTACATTTTTTGCATGTCATTTAATTTTTAAAAATACATGTGCTTGGAGAGAGAGGACTTTTGAAGGGGAGACTGGAATAAAAGACTTCCATATCAGAAGAACTATAGCAGCTGTCTTCTGGTTTATTAGTAGTATGGATTGCTCTACACTGTGTTGGCAAACTTTATTTCAGTCTTATCTGCATATGTGCTTCAAGACCCTCAATACATTCTAGCTATAGGTTTTCACATCTTTATTTTCATTAAGTTTAGCAGTACAGAAGTTTATCATAAAATGGCCATGCTTTAGAACAGCTTTTCTGCCACATTTTTTCCTGTAAACAGAACCCCCAAAGGCAAATTCACAATCACGCAACCAGCCCAAGAGAGGCTCCCCTTCAAAAATAAGCACATATTTCCAAAATTTCTTAATAATTGGGCCTTGAGTTGCATTATCAAGATGATTTAGAGGGAAAAAAATGGTTTTGGTGTAAGTATAACGCTTTCATAATTATGTAAGAGGTAACAACAGCAGTACAGTTTGAGTCCGTCTTCTTTAAGTAATGCAAAGATTGTCAAGGGGCAATGTAAGGATTAACAGCTCTGAAATGGGAGCAGTGATTGCTTCCACCTTTTATAATGGAAAAAGATTGAATGGAGTAAGATTTGTCTGAATATCCTACTCCCCTTTCTCATGGAGGGCTCATTTATGCAAATATAGCCCTGCTAAACATGTTCCCTGCTTGCAGAGTGCGTAGCGTTCACCAGCATTAAATCCTGAAGCAAGAAGCCTCTGCACATGAGGAAATGCTGGTTGTGTTTCAAACCTTCCTGCAGTCACAAATGCCCTCACAACATGCAGGGGGCACAAACATCAAACCCAGGCAGTGGCGTCTGCCTTTCTTTACTAAAATCTGGAGATCGCAACAGTCTAGCTGTGGTCTTGGCAAACTGCCAGCATTTGGATGTGTCACCTACCTGCGAGGCCAATTTTGGACAAAAAGCAAATGTGGTGATTCACATGTATTATCAACTATATGTCTTGTGCCTAAAATGTTGTGCCTACACAGAAGGTGCTGTACCTGAGATAGCAACAAGAGATTTCAGAATTTAGGAGCAACAAACATAAATAACATAGCCACAAGCATAGCATGTGTAACTTCCCATAAAAATACCAGCATAAAATAGCTATTCCTAGCCCTATGTATATTATACAATGGATTTAAAAAATCCTTAGCCCAAATGATTTGTATTTGTGTCCAAGTCTTAGGAAATTACCACACTGCACAAAGGATGAGGCCTAGTAGGAATCCCAACAAGTAGGAATCTTTATAGGAGAACCCCAAATATAGTACCTGGTAGGCAGAGTGAAGTCAGACCCATCTACAGATGTCAACAAAACCAGGTACTGTCCCAAAACTGATAACATAATTCTGGCTATTTGGATTTACTATTATTAATTTGTCTTGCAGCAGTGCCTTAGGCCTCCCCTGAGACCACAGCCTCACTGGAGCAAAGCCTTGCAATTATCCACACATTCCACACACACAGAAGAGAACTGAGCTATAAAGCAACCTAAATAACGGAGAAAGGCAATGAAAGGGAAAGAGATACCTTATCTCAATCGAACAAGCACAGAGCTGAGGTACAGGCAGATTCCAGCTTGGCCAGACTGGTATCATGCAAAGATTAATCACATCACAAGCCTCTGTCCAATAACTTAGCATCCAGGCTGATCCTTTCTTACAGTCAAATCAAGATGTACAAATCTCAGGGCGGCACTAACAGAGCACAGAAAGGTTTTCTGGATGACAATGGCTGGTAATTGCTGCTGACACTCACTGCAGATGGTCAGAAGTCTCCCAGCTACACTTAGATTGAGCCTTGTGGCAGCTCAGAGCATCGGGGAAAAAAATCAGAATCCGTCTGCAATTCCTGGTACGCAAGCAGCTATATTGCAAATTTCCATCATAGTTAGCGCTTCTGAGAAATCCCAACCAATAAGGCTCAGCAAAAGTACAAAAGACTTGGGGAATGAATCATCATCTCATTTTAGCAAGCCCTGGAAGCCAGCACAAGGTCTGCGTAGTGCACATCAGTTGTATAGCCAGACAACTGGTACCTTCCAGGTATTTCACAATCATTTAAAAGAAAGGAAAAGTAATTGATGCTTTCCAAAGAAGAGCAGTATTTATCACCCCGTTCTCATGAAGGATGACCACTAGAACATGTGAGTATCACACCACAACAGGCATAGTGGTAAAAAGCCCATTGAAGGTGTTTGGGTTTACGTCTGACACGGCTGGCATAGGCTAAAGCCAAAAGCACAGTGACTTGTGAGAGGCATCTGTGGGAGGCAGTCACTCCCCTATCCCGACTCCTCCACACTGCAAGATTTGAAACTAGCACACGCACCTTGGAGCAAGATATCACTGAGAAACCAAACAGCGATGCCACAGCTTTGTACTCGTTCCCCAAATTAAACACCAAGCACTCTGATAGAAACAAAACCATCAACCCTAATCTACAACGTATTTCAGATTTGAAACACTCACCTGAGCCTGCTTTTCAGAAATCAGAGATGGAAAAGGAAAGAAAAACTACTCAGTTACAGTGTCCTGGTGGGAAAACCACTGTGATCTCCTTCCTTACTGCAACCTCAAGAATATCCCAACTCCCTCAATCTCCTTCCCTGGCAGATCTAGAGGCTTGTGTCTCCCTGCCTCCTCTCCCCCTTTTTTGCCTAACATTTGAAATCTTCTGGCTGCTGCCTATTTGTGGTCAGCAGCAATCTCTGAATAATGACACCTGCTCGTGGAGCTGTGCAAACACAGCTACAACTAGCAATGCAGGTTGAGAGTTCCTTGTGCATCCCTGAATATGCTTGCTGGGGCAGACACCTGGACCACGTTAAATTCCTTCTACCTTTATTTCCATCTAAAACAGCCAAACTAAGTATACTGATGGACTGCTGCCCTGACCCCTCCAAAATGTAGCATCAGTACACTCTTTTGCCTCTTTCATACCCATCATCTGGCTGCCAGGATACAGGATGACACTGCTGCTTATCTGTTTCTCTTCATAGTTTATAATATTCATATTTCCTTCAACATCTAGCAAAGAAAGCGCTGGGCTGGCTCAGGAAAGCAAAGATTCAGTTCAGTGTTAACCACAGTATTCCTGCGTGACAATCTCAAAGCCTTCAACTGCAAAAATAAGGTAAGCATGACAGCTTAGTGGGGTCTTCTCCACAGAGGAAAAGGAAAATAAATAATCCATCAGGAATTGCCCCATTTCAGTCTATTCTCTTCCCCTTCCCAGCTATTTCGCAGAGAACACAGGATCCAGGTTGACATTTCTACGCCACTTCTGTGGACCTAGATGTTGTGTCTTCTACCCCTTTCCTTCCCTTGTTGCATTAAGGAAAAGAACCAGCCAGATGTGCCAGATGTTCCAGGTGGTGAGAACAGCTTTAGAAGCATCCAAACAGCCCCCTGAAACTCAGGAGGGTGGGGACTAAAATAAAAATGCCTGCCTGTCTCAAACAGCACTACACAGCCTATGAGATTATGCACTCATGTGTCTCATCCTAACACTGAGGTAGCCAAAGGGTTCTAGAGCTGCCTCCCAGCTTGCCACTTCCCCCCTCAGCAGCACACTGAACAAGTGAAGCCCAGCAATTCCACCAGTTTTACCTGCAAACAAGTCTTGTTGATGAGCAACAGATGCTTCGTATTTGCAAATCCATTCCTATCACTACTCTTTTCCTGCTAAGATAGACAGCTTCTTGTCTCAGCAGCCCTCCAGACAAGCCCTCCAAGATGCTGAGCACTGGAGAGGGATTCAGAGGTCTTGGGATCTACTTCCCATTCCTCTGCAGAGAGTTTTCTGCCTGTCTCCTTACCCGCCAGTGCCTCAGCTGGCACAGGTGTAGGAAGGACCATTCACACCTACTGCAAAGCAACTAATATGAGCCAGGTGCTGCTACTATCATATGTAGACACACACAGGGAGTAAAATATAATGCCATATGCAATACGCACACACACAAATTTCCAGTGGAGAAAAAAAATACAGAAAAGAATTAGTTTTGCTAGCCAAGAAACAGCTCCTGATTCAGCAAAGCAGGGACCTTGGAATATTTAGACTACTCTACAGAGTTTTGATTGAACTCTGTACTGCACAGTGATTTGTGCCCGTCCTTTCTCTTTCTTCTTGCCTGCTCAGTCTCTTAGCTCTGCTTGCACCTCCTTCTCAAACTTCAGCATCTCTGTGTTTTTTCTCTTTCCATTTAGCCAGTCCCTCCTAACTCCATTCTTCATCCACCCAAGAAGCAGAGAGGCCTTTAGTTAAATCACCTTTAATCAATCACCTTTAACCAAAAACACCAACACGCTCCATTCCCAGACGAGCGCAGAGGCTCCGGGCAAGAGCTGCCAAGGTCGGGCAGACACAGAGAGGTGGCACCTCCCTACCCGCCCAGACACCAGCTTACTCCTTACAGCTGGTGAGCCCGTGTGCTTTACCCTTCACCCTGCTCTTGCCTGTTGCCTCTGTCAGGAGAGGAAAGCCCCAGTGCGGGTCCTCGCCGCAGCCCTTCGCTGCACAGCGCCTGGGGCCGCAGGGCTCTTCCCCACGCAGAGGCAGCGCTCTCCTTGGTGCTGACAGGATTAAGGCAAATGCCAAACACACTTGATCACAAAGGCCCCAAAATTGTAGAACTGCATCGTGTTAACAGTCCTGGGAATCTGATTTGGAAAATAACAAGTGGGATTATTATTCTCAGGTTTAGTACGTCTGAGATGTGGCTGGGCTGCGTTTCGGGGTCATCCAAGGAGGAGATCCCTTTCGTTAAGCCAGACCAGACCAGACCTCCTGCACTGACCTGCTTTCCACTGAGGACCACAGGGACAACTGAGCTAGCGATACTGCAAAAGATGATTTTCGGGGGCTGCTGAATTCCAGTGCACCGAGGCGTCCAGTTCCTGCCTTGGTCCAGCCGCTCCGCGTTTCTGGATGCTGTCCCTGCACCATCTGAGCCTGCCGAGAGCCGCGAAAGCAGCTCTGCCAACCCCACGCTTCGGAACCAATGACTCACACCCTTCATAAGCATGACTTTGGCTCCAGCACTGAGTATCCCTGAACCTTGTTTTCTACTTGCCTTCCAATTTATTTATTTTTACATTTAAATTATATATTCACCTCTTCCTGAATTGTGCCCTTACCCATCTCCAGCTCAAATACAGAGACACACAAACATGCAAGTTCCAGGTTTGTTATCAGCGGATCCATCACTTTTCATTATCTCAATCTCAGGGAGCAGAAGTGCTATTTTATCCCTGTTGTATCATTTTATCCCTGTTGTATTTGCCAGGCAAATAGGCTGCCTCATCACCCAGCCTAGTGCCCAGCTCCTCAGGCTCCTCTCCCTATTAACTACAGCCTTCCCCTTCCATCTCTCTCCTGGCACATATTTTTCCACTCTGTAATCCCCACAAACCTGCCCATATGCACTCTAAGTTCAACTTTTTTGCCCTCGAGGGACATTTACTCTGTCATCGTTTGCAGCGCGCTTGTCCCTGTACGTTCACCTTTTCTGCTGTCCATCACAAGACGATACTCGGCACTTTCATGTTCTCCTCTCCGCATTTTTGCTCTCCCGTGGCATTTAAGCAAGCACTGGTTTTCTAGCAAGTGGCCTTGCCAGAACAATACAAAATGCCCATCATTTTGCTGTCTCTTCTTATTAAAGGCATCTGCTGGTTACTTTGCAAGAACATTTAAGACACCTTAGCTGTCATGAGACTCATGACTTAAACAAATAAAAAAAAAAAAAGGATTTTTTTTTCAAACAAAATACTCTGTTTTGTTGATGCTGGTTTAATGATCATTCACAATCCAGAAGCACTACTTCTCATGGGGAAAGAAACATGCTGTAACCTCAGGTAGCCTAGTACATTATATGAGAAATGACAAATCTCTAAAAAGGAAAGACAGCGATCTCAAAAATCCCAAAGGAGGGATTTTGAGAAGGGGACAGACAAACAAAATGCAAAGGCCAAAATATTCAAATCTAGGTTTAGCTACATTTCTATGCAGGCATCTACATGATGTTTATTGGGTTTTATAATCATTTTATTGAAATATAACTGGAAAAAATAAACACAGTTACTGGGTTAGAAGATGATCAACTACAATGCAGTAGTTCAGGAAAGGTGGAAAGACACTCAGAAACACTTCTTTGTCCTTTAAAATGGTGCCACAGCCACATATTCCATGGGATACTCTGCAAAACCCTCAAATTCTAAGCTGAGAAAGATAAAACTAATTCAATAAAAAACTGCTCCAATTATATGGCTGTACAACTATCATTTTTGGTATGACAGGATTTGCCAGTGTAGCTGCCAATGCGGGATCACAGCACAAGCAGGCAAACTTTAAATAAACTTTAGAATTACTTCAAATGTAGCCAGCTTGTGCAACAATAGCCATGAAGATGCAAAATGGAAGCCGTTGTGCAAGTCTGAGAATGGAGTCAGGTCGGTTGGCTGAGCTAAAACTTTTGTCATTGCTCTCTGGTGTCACAACGAAAGCTGGACTGTCCAGGGACGGCTTCCAGCAGAGGACAGACCTACCCATGATGTATCTGGGGGACTTCAGTGCCAGGCAGCTACAGACACCGCATCATGTTCCCGTGCTCTGTCCATTCCACTGCTGCCCTCTCTCGCAAAAGCCATTTGAAAACAGCAAGCAACTTCTCACTCCCCCACGTATGCTCAGATTTGGAAGGACTTGCCCTCAGTAGAGCTGGAAAGTACGGGTGGGAGTCAGTGGCCTCAAGACAGGTGTCTAATGCAGTCTGAAAGACCTCGCGGTGTCCAAGATTCCCTCACAGGCCTGGCCAGATCCAGCACAGGGTCTATGGGAGACCCTTTGCTGGGGGAGAGAGGCCCAGCTGAAGATAAGGAAAGGTACCACTGCGCTCCTTAAATAGCACCAGACACCTGTGTTTAAGCAACTCAGTCCCATCCTTGGAGACCATACAAGAAGCATTCCTCCATAATCTCATTTCCCCTGTTCCTCCCTCCTGTTCTGCGCTTCCTGCCCCTGAACAACGATCACCCAGTTAGTCCCATTAGCAACACTTCAGGAGCATTGCACGACAGCTGCACTGAATGAGCCACAAAGAAAGACTTGCAATTCCCTTGCAGTTTTGCAGGATGCTGTCCTTAAACAGAAATACAATATTAATATGAGTAGAATGGCTTTTTATGCCAACTTGATTTGTCTGGGATTTAAAACTTTCAAGAGCATGATTATAATGACTGGAAGGAGGAAGTAAGTGTTCCTAAAATACTAGAAACCAAGCTCTTATGTATTATATATATCATACATATTAGGTAAGTTACATATGTAATACATGTAGGTCAAATCAAGATGACTTAAACAACTGGAAGATACATGAAGTTGAAAGCCTTAATGAAAACTCTACTATGAGGAAAAGACAGAAGTGCATCATAAATTAGTTTAGCATTCAACTCCGAGCTCCAGTTGGGAAGCACCACTGTATCACACGGTATAATTTGAACTGTCTTCTAATTAACAGATAACATTAGCAGTTCCCAAGTTTAAAAAACTTAACAAAAATGGTTTGGGGACTTATCAGAAATATGGACCTGACAGCTCTGTGTATAGTTCTTGGAAGTACTCACATCTCAGCATCACATAAGACGGGCTTCATATATCACAAGATAAGCACTCTACTAGATTTAGACAATCATGGTCAGAAACATGTAAGAAAAAAAATCACATATTTTCAGTATTCTTATCTAGAAACACTAGAAGGAACACTACTTTTTTATTCTTTCAGGAAAAACGCTTTAATTGGCTTGTTCATGCAGTTCTTGGTCTGTGATATGGGAGTCTAAGGGTTGGCTACTGAAAAAGTTACTTGCTGATTTGCTTGATTTATTCATGAAGACCAGGCATGCAAGGGCCTGTCTTCGAAATTTAGCACCTGGTATTTTACACTAAGGAAATTTCAAAACAAGATTAGATTTTATCCACCTTTGTGTAGCAAGAGGGCTACCTTGCCTAATGTTCAAACTCGGGCTCCCATAAGAGGTTATCAGATAGATGGGCACGCCAAAAAACTACACATGGCAGTTCCCTGTCCTCCACATGAAATCAACAGGATTGTCTTCAGTGATAATTCCATGTACAGTCTGTTGTAGAAACCCACCCGAAGGCAACAGAAATCATGAATCACTGTGACAGGGTCTGGATTTTAAAGAAATGTGGCAACCCTTAAACGGAGACAGAGCCATTCCTGGCCATAAATTCCCTAAGGATGAGGCTGCAAGTGTTGCCAAGGAGCAAAGCCTCTGAGCACGAGGACAAAGCCCCTCCACACCAGGACATGAGATCACGGCTGCCCTTCTCCTCAAGGTTCTAGCACTTTGACAACTTCACTAATTCCACAAGCCCACAAAGGATAAATCCCAGGAAAGCAAAGAATCACATCACCTGGGATGGATGGAGAAAGAGCATCCTGTCATCTGGCATCTCGCCTGAAGTTGCCAGCTCCTTTCACACATGGATTGTTTAAATCTGTTCAGACAGGGACAAGTTTAGATCTTTAGAGATCAGCACCAGAAAAAAAGAAATGTTCCAGGGGAACAAACCTATAGCTTAGTCAGTCAGAAGAGTTCATAGCAGTCAGTCCAGTTCAAAGTTATTTTAAGTTATTTTACTGTGAATGTTATAATTGTTTCAATGGCACCTGCTGTGCTTTAAGTTAATGCAGTTTTACAGAAAATTTGTAAAATAAGTTGTAAGAGATTTTGCTTATAAATGTAAGAGCTTTTAATTTTACAAAATACAATCAATATCAAGTAATACAAAAACACAGAATGTAAGAATCGTAATATCTTAGTAAGATTCTATATTCTTAGAATAGATTTCACATTAAAAAAAAAAATCAATATCTAATTTTGCTCTGAAATGTAAGAAAAATGTACTGTGTGCTTAATCTCAAAGGAATTTACACACTTTTTACATACCCACTGTCAGGATCAATCCATATAACTGCAATCCCCACTCTGTGTGAACGCCATACCTTTCTATAAGCATATGAAAGGATGAAAGGACAGCTTGGTGGAGAATACAAAGAAAAACAAAATACATTAAAATTGCAAGAAATTGAGGATATGCAAAACGCAGTTTAAATTATTAAATAAAAAAAAAAAACAGCTCTGCTCTTGTATAATTTTTTTGTTGTTGTTTTGGGTATCAGAAGTGTAAGTAACCATGCCTTCCTTTGACATTTCTGAAGTTTACGTTTTACGCAAAGCTTGGGGAATAACTGAACTGCAATTTTGAGGGGGGAAAAAAAAAAAAAAAAAAGTGCTTCCTACTGCAAAACAAAAGGCTTACTGGGAAGTATCCCATTGGACTCAACAACACCTAAATCTTCTTCCAGTTAGCAGTGAGCTCTCAGAAACACCAGCTAAAGGCAGAGATCCACTGAAGTTAATCAAACTGGGTGCAGGCACAAAATCCCCGCCACACAACTCGTTGCCGGCCCAGGGAAGGAACCTGTTAGACTGTAACACTAGTCAGATCCTAGGAGGGCTGGCTGCAGGCCAACCCGATCCCAATTTCGGCTCCCGGTCACATCTGACCAATGCACTCCGCGCGTATCAAGTGATGCTAGGCAACATAATGTTGCAATTAAGGCCTATCAAACAACTTGCACATATTTCCGCGTGGCACGCTTCCATGCTCTTACGCACAGGAACACATCAAGAGGCTTTTCTAATTCTCATCCATAAAATGGAAACCTAATGCCCTGATACTTTGGAGGTGGCAGTTCCGTTCTGCATCCAGGACCAAAATCAATAGAGTTAAACTAGGATGATTGAGAGTGAGAATAAATTGTGCCCTTTCTTCCCAAGTGCCTGGCCTCATGCACTCTGTACTCCATCAACCAGCTGCCTTGCTGCTCTGCAAACACACACACACATTCTGCCAAACAGCTATGTGTTTTTAACTTTAGTTTAGGTTTTTCAGCCAATGTCAGAATTTTCACAGTAAATTACAGTACCAGAGAGACTTATGAGCTAAATTAAATACTCATCATTTGTTCATGTCCTTTTACAGTTCAAGCTTTCTCATTATGTTTTCATCTACATCAGTGCAATTTCGTTTAATCAGCACAGAACTTAGCCTCCTGATGTCAAATGTCAAAATGCTTCTAAAGTTAATACTACAAATATGCAAAATTGCAAATGGCTTTATTTTGAAAATAACTTCACATGAAAAGCTAATTAAAAACTTACAAAATAATGAACATAAATGAAAAATTACTCTGACTACTTTCTTAGTACACATCAGTGTACGAAGCTGTGTAAAGAAAGCATGTTAAAAAGACCAGGCAGCTACTATGTCTGGTTTTGCTTATGTCTTGATGCCGTTTATAAGAGCAATAAAATCCACAGAAATATAGTCTTACTATTAAATCATGACTAGAAACATACATAAATACATTTAATAATTTAAGACTCTATTTTAAGGACTCTATGTTAAAAAAAAAAAAAAAAAAAAAAGTTCATTGTCATTTCTCTCAAAAGTCCTATTACTAAAGATTTGATCCTGCAGAATACTTCCATATGATTAATTCATACTTCTGCAAACATTCAACTATTCGGACTGAAAAGTGGAAAACACTTCTTCACTGTGAGAGTGGTCAAATGCTGGAACAGGCTGCCCAGAGAAGCTGTAGAGGCTCTATCCTTGAAAATGCTCAAAACCCAACTGGATTCAACCCTGGGCAACCTTCACCAGGTGACCCTACTTGAGGAGAGGGGTTGAACAAGATGATCTCCAGAGGTGCCTTCCAACCTCAACCATTCTGTGATTCTGTGGCTGTTTGAAATGAAGGATACGGTTTGCTATATATCTGGAAACAGAACAGTGTATTAATGTCTTTTGCAAAATCCTGGTTTATTGTTATGATTTTGGAGCCATAAAAGTACATTCAAAGACCTTAAAATTAATATATTGTTTACAAAATACCTAGACAAAATCTTCCTGAACAAAAGCCACAAAATGTGTGATGCCTGATGTCCTCGTAAGCAAAACTACATTTGCAAGAAGATGTAATATATTTTATTAGGCTTGATAGTATAAGAAGTAGACAGATTTCTGGACAGATAATTTATTGCTCTGATCACTTCAGAGTATCCACTATTGGTAAGCGAGAGAAACACTTGAGAAGATACTTCATACTTGGATCATTCAAGCATGTGGAGGCTCCCATTAGCAGTTCTCAGAACAGAGAGCTCTGTTTCTTGGTAGAGGAGTAGTAGACTTATCTGCAATACAATAGCACTTCTACCAAAATAATAACATTGGACTTTTTGCATTCATGAACAATAACCAAAAAACCTTCACATGGCAACATTTACAAAAACAAATCTCAAAAAGGACTATAAAGACAATTATTGGGATTTTTTTTTTGGGGGGGGGATACACCCTCCAAAAAAATGCTGCTTAACTAGAATAGAGGTATCTATCCTCTGGCTACCCCACAAATCCTCAAAATCTGAAACAGTTGGTTAGATCAACCACTATCCTCACTAAAAAGTGCAACTTGCTCCCTGCTAGGTTCTTCCATGACCAAAAAGCACCTATCAGGACATGTATCAGTTCTCAATGAGTACAAGATTGAGTGCTTAATATGGAAAAGACTGACTGAAAAATTGAGAATTTCAGAAACTATTCATTTCTATTACACTCATAACTGAAAAAAAAAAAAAAGCATGCGTAGATAAGACACGCTCCTCAGTCTTCAGCAGAATGAACAACACTTACCATAAGCATAGTGCACAGTCCTGACACTGTAAAGAATAAGACACACTCAGTGTGAACTGATTTAGAAATGAGTGCAAAAATAGATGTACTAACTCAATCTAGAACTGTCTGGAAACAGTTATTCATCATGCCCTTGTCTCCTCAAGACTCCGAAGTGGTAAGTGTATGAATGGCTTTGTGTGTGTCATTATTCTGAAAATTGCAACTAGTTTTCCTCGCCTCTGTAGTTCTGCCAGAAATATATTTGGAATACAGCTTTCTTGTTTGAAACTCTCTCTGGACAAAAGTATCTGATATGCAATTATATTTTAAAGATGATATTTCAGTTATAAGTACAAAGAATTAAAATGCAATCCCATTGCCTTGTGCAAACTGCCTTAACCTAGATAATATTTTGATAGTGTCTTTATTCTGTGCTGTTTTTTGTGAAAACCAAAAATACCCTGTAATAACATTTTTTTTCCTGAAATCCAAAGCTAGGTACAATGAACATAACATAATATTTTACCATGCCTATGGAGTATATGAGAGGGGATAAACAATTATAACTCTTTGGAGATGCAGAGGTCTGATAAGCTATCTACATCCTTCCAGACCTAATACATGGAACTGACTGGGGGAAATCACACAGTCCTGGTAAGATATAAGATTTTATATAGATTTTTCCAAAGTGATGTAAGTTTTATATAGATTTTTTCAAAAAGCTGAATTAAACCTTTCTGAGCTTGCAATTGATTGCATAAAACAGCCTTATGTATTTTACCACCACTGGAAATTAAAGTCAAACTGCAGGTGCTCAAGAGCTTGCTTTTTTCCACCAAAAAAAAACATGACTACATTCCAGTACTGTGATTCCTTGCATAATGGAGAAGCCAAATCTGACCTGAAATTAAAACTCGTAGGCCCAAGGGAGAAAAATTATGCAGTGGACCTCACAGATTAGAGAAAAAAAAAAAGAAAAAAAAAAAAAAAAAGAATAGATGGACAGAGTCTCCATCCTTAGAGATATTCAAAAACCCAAACAGACAGGGACCTGGGCAACCTGCTCTAGATGACCTTGCTTGATCAGGAGGTTGGTTTAGACTTTTCCAAAGGTTCCTTTCCAGCTCAACCATTCTGTGATTCTGTGAAAACCCAGTGCTCCACAACTTGGATTTATAAAGTGAAGTGTCAGGATCAAACTTGGCATTGTCAGGAAGAGGTGCAATGCACCTGAAAGGGACTATGCAGGCAATTTGAGGTACCTAATCCACCCAAATAGCAGGCAATCCAAATTCTGCTCCCGCTCACCTACAGAGTTCAAGCATGACGGTTTGCCAAATAGCCAAATAAAAGGCTTTCAGGCAACACAGGTGAGGATATCCTCCACTCCTCCTGTCTCATTGTATGAACAGGAAAGGGAGATTCATGGAGCTGAAGAAAAATAAGTAGGAGGGAGTCTGGTTCACAGGATAAGGTCTTGTGTATTATTTATACATTTCATCTTTAGTATCTTAGGGCAAAATGCACAAGCCATTCCCAGAATCCTTGGTTCATCTTTCGTCTTCCCAGTGGGATTATAGATAGATATCCTCTATCCTAAAGATAGGATACTGACTAGGCTTCCTCGTGATGGCCCCATGACTCTTACATTCATTTCTCTCTGGTGGCCCAGTTTCAACAGAAGTGATAGAGAATGATCCCATCTCTCCCTTCCCTAGTATTTACGGAAGGGTAATTAGCACTGGTGGGCTTATGTCATTTAGGCTAGGAAGGCTGTGAAATCCTAGTTCCTTCTTTTTCCAGGTGATTGCTATTCAAAATACAAGGGTGGCAGCAGCTGCCACTGCGTTTTGGGCAAAATTCAATGTTATCTGCCAGTGTTAGCCACGGTCCAAGAGTTAGAAGCAGAGAGGGAAACAAACTCTCCAGGAAACTGGTTAGGAACAGCTGTCTCCTTGCCAATCTGTTAATCTTCAGTTATGTACCTAGCAGTTCTGCCTGGAAACTGCTAAGCAGACACAGGAAATTATAAGGAATTCCTGGGGACCTGTCACCATATACATAGATTCCCATCAAATGTTAAGTGACTTCAGGTTTTGGAGGCCCTAGAAAGTGAGTGCCTCCAATATCCCTATTGATTTAGAAACCTGAACACTACTACGGTCAGGTCAGGGCACCACAGTAAGTGGTCAGAATCAGGGTGTTAGGATGATCCCTCCTTAACTATTAACTACCATCCCTGTGGCAACTCTAGAGAAGGCAACAGGCTGTTGGCTTCCCTAGGGGAGCAACTCAGCTAGGAATACAAAACTGCAAGGGATCTCCCTGTGTTTGAGAGTTCAGATTCCTGCTATTCCCAATGCAAGGCGAACCACCTCTTCAACAACCTTGTGAAATCCCATCACAGGAGTAGTTAAAGCTTTCCTCCTCATTTAAAATTTGCTCCAGAAAATGACTGTTCTGATAATTAAAAACCTCCTTCTAATTTCTGTCCAGAATTTATATCCAAAGCTGATTTATAACTGTGCCCCTCCTGATCAGCTACTGTTCCACAAGCAGTGGAAAAGAGCAAACTTTGATTGTGCCAGTGTACGGTGCCTTGCTGGGCTGTGAGAGCAGAACAGACCTGGAACTCAACAAGCAGTACTCACACATGCTGTGTTTGGGGCATAATAATTAATCTAATGATATAATACACATAACTGCTTATAAACAAACTTCAACTTAAACATATATATATAAATATGCATAGTTTTGTGATTTGTCAGATAAGTGCCAGATGAGCACGGCAGCGCTCACGTGGATTTGAGTCTCCAGCAGCGTACACTGCACCGGGGCTGCCCCCCGGCACCGCGAGGCAGGGACGCGCTCCCAGGAGCGCAGGGGCACTGCGCCACGGCCTCTGCCGGAGCAGAAGGCAGAGCCTGTCCCTTGGAGGTAGAGGTGATTCCAAGGGAACTGTTTGACACTGAAGTGCTCCTCATGTCAAGGGGGGGGGGGGCTGTTCTTAAAAAAATAAATAATAAATAAAAATACAAATAATAAGGAAGAGGAACTGTCACAGAAGCCCGCAAACACATTGCTCCAAGGTGTTCAACAGGTAAGAGGATAACAAAGTTTCCCTTCCAAAAACACAACACAGGGCAGCCTGAAATCTGGTATTGAAAAGGGTCAGGGGAAGACAGGGTCTTTCACACTCACCAGGAATATGGGGCACCATTTACTGGTGCCAGTAAAGGCCACCTTTATCCCAAGGGGGTGTGGGTGTGGAAAACCTTTATCCCAAAGGGGTGTGTAGCCACTTCCTTCAGCCGCAAACTGCTGAAGGAAACTCAGCAGACCGAAAAACTGACAGGGTGAGTTCCTGAAGAGAGATGGCCAAAAGACGGGCCCGTTTTTGTTGCTCCCTGAGCGCCGCTGCCGCTGCAGCTCCCGGCGCGTGCACTGGTGCCAGCAGGGCCTGCCGCAGCAACGCGCTCGGGAAGGCGGCGGGGCGCAGCCGTGGCGCGCAGGGACACGGCCTCGTCACCCACGTCACCAACCTCCTTGGCGGCTCCTGGAATCTACGCAGCTCACCCGGAGGAACACCTCGCCTTCATTCCCTCGGATCCACAACACTACCATCATTATGGGAAGAACTGCAGTTTAACTAGCAACTTCTCCTACAGTTCTCACCATGAGGAATGCCCAAAATGAAAATTACCAATACTGTCTCAGAAACTTCTACTGCTAACTATGAGGACAGCCAGAACAGGAAGGAAACACTGTACCCTTTTTAGCTCGTATGATTCATGAGACACCAGGTATTATCAGACCTCTTGTCGGTCCAGGATTGAACGTAGCCTAGTTTTCAACACAGATGAGCCTTAATTTCAGGGCACATTCCAGATTTGTACGTGGGCGTTACAGAAGGAAACATTTCTCCGCCAGGTGGTTTTCAATGAAAACTGGTGGCTGTATTGTCGAGACATTTGGAAAATCGGAACAACTTTTACCGAAAGTAATAGGCAGGGGAAGCGATGGCGTATGACCTGTATAACAGAGCAGAGTCATCAGGATAGCAGCCTGGCACATTTGTAGCATGGCCCTATAAAATTATGGAAGTAAATTCTTTCCTCAAAATTCAGTTTATAAGGATTACCCTCTGGAAAGATGTGTATAACTCTTGTTCTAGGAAAGCAGTATAAAAAGGTAAATGATTTTAGAAATACAGCTGTTTCCTATAATATTTAAAATAATAATCCATATGAAAACTATTTGCTATGACTTATGTAAACCAATGATACACCTAAAGTGAGTAAAGGGGTTCATAAGCTTTTCAGTATATTTTCTATGAATATAAAAAGCTCTTTGTTTAAAGAAGCTCTTTATTTAAAGAAAAAAATCTATTTAAAAATTACAATTTCTCAGATTGTTGGAGAGCCTAAACTGTTATTCTCTTGAATTAAAAGAATGGTTTTAGGAGATAAACCTTTAACTTTGGGCATCACAAACCTTTGAACATAATACAAGCTGAGCTAACAATTTTTGACCTCTTCTAAAAATTATTTTCGAAAAGTCTCCAACAATCTTTTAGTGAAATTGCTGAAGACTCCCAGAATCCAACGTATCATTCCAGAATTCAAGAAAGACTACAGGAATGAAGAGTAGAAGAAAAAAGAGGAGGAAAAAATATCATCTTGTTAACAAGAACAGGGCCGAGAAATTACCGTCTTTGCTGACAAAAGTTCATTCTTGCAGTGACTACAGGATTTATAGCATTGCTCTACAACAACATCATAGAATTGACTAATCTTCTTGATCAAAGAAAAGGTAAATATTTATAGGGAAGTAGCTGTAGCAGAGGACAGGAATGGGAGAAGCAGAAACACAGCTTAGAACGTTTGAACTATTCCTCTTTTTGATTTTCTCCTGGTAAGTACAAACTGAAGAGACATCCTTCGCTTGCATTTCCTCACATTGACTAGTACGGTGCATTTGCACAAGGTATTTATTCATTCAACCACTGCCCCTCAAAGATTAACCACACCCCGGGCGCGTGGACCGGCAAATCGCCCTCTTGCTCTTGGGCCGAGTTACCACCTTCCCCGCCTCAGTCCCAGCCCCAGGCGACCCGCAGCACCAGCGACCAGATCTTTGCAGTCAGCCGCTGTGGCAGCCCAAATCCAGGCACCGATGAGAAAGGACAGAGACAGCGATGCAAGGAATGACTATGAAGCCCCAGCTTCATCGCTTGAAAGAGACGGAAGTTTGGAGCCTGCAGGGATTTGGTATCTCCGTGGGTTAGAGGCAGCTGCTGGGAAGAGCTGCCACCCGCGCCTGACAGGCACTTGTATCTGATGCAGCCAGAAAAACCCCCAGACCACATCCCGCCTCTGAAGGGCCCCTCCAAGCACAGATATACGCGCCATCAGGAGACGGCGCGATAAGGATGCACCTTACACGGCCAGGAGATTGCGGATAACAAGAAGGCTTCTATATATTCCATCCACCTACTCTTCCACTTCCCCTCTCAAAGTGAACAGGCCTGAAGGGGAGTCACAAGAGGAGCAAATCTCATCTCCTCCACAGGCCACACTGTTTCACTCTGTTTATTCTCCTCACTCACATCAGGCAGTTTGGCAACGCTATGTTTGAAGCCTCCTATTGACGAGGGAGGCTCGAAAATGTGATTACATACACCGCTTTGCCAAGGAAGAGGGAGAGGAAAAAAAACGGGAGGCAGCGGGAGGCTCAGCAGAGGCTGCGAGGTCCCGCTTCCCAAACATGGCACCCACCACCCGCTCCCGCGCGGCGCGGCGGACCCGCCACCCTCCAGCCCACGAGCGCACCCCTCCCCGCCCCAACGGGCGGCGCCGCTCATCACACTCATTTGCTAATTATAACCCTCGGCCGTGTCCAGGGCGCGGGGTGGGTGGGGGCAGCCCCGCAGCCAGGCCAGGTGGGGGCAGCTTTAGCGAGCGCAGCGCCCACCCCGCGGCCCCTCCCGGGAGAGGCGGCGCCGAG
>VZSV01000085.1:1668251-1692491 GCA_013398735.1 Nothocercus julius | reverse complement strand
TGCTCTGCCCGGGGGCCGTGGGAGCCGCCGCAGCGCCGGCCCCTGGGCCCCATGCCCTGATCCACCTCCAGTCAGCCGCCCCTTGCTCGGCCTCCTCCAGCTGGGCTTTGCCTGTGCCTGCCCTGCGGTTCCTTTCCCGTGGAGACTGGGCACCCACGAGCTGAAGCGATTCACCCCTGCGCTGCCCTGCAGGTGGCGAGTGCCCCCTGCCATGCCCTGCCCCACCGGTGCCGAGTGCCCCCTGCCATGCCCTGCCCTCCAGGTGCCGAGTGCCCCCTGCCATGCCCTGCCCCACCGGTGACCAGTGTCCCCTGCCATGACCTACCCCCCAGGTGGCAGGTGCCCCCTGCCATGCCCTGCCCCACTGGTGACCAGTGCCCCCTGCCATGCCCTGCCCTCCAGGTGGCAGGTGCCCCCTGCCATGCCCTGCCCCACCGGTCCGAGTGCCCCCTGCCATGCCCTGCCCTCCAGGTACCGAGTGCCCCCTGCCATGCCCTGCCCCACCAGTGACCAGTGCCCCCTGCCATGCCCTGCCCTCCAGGTGGCAGGTGCCCACTGCCATGCCCTGTGTCACACCCCATTTTTTTCCCTGCTGGGAACCACCAAAAATTGCCATAAAACATGCCATAGCCCAACCTGTTCATACAGCAAAGCAAAACATCGCTTCTGGGCAGCTTCCCTATTGATATGTGATTGACGAGCTCACAGCTCGATTTGGGGGAGCTAATAACTAGTGCAACAGCCCTTCTCTACAAGAGATGATCTGTGCGCAATCCACGGGCCAGAACTCATGCTCAGGCTTATCCGCGCTGACCAGTGGGCTGAAGGGTCCCCTCTTCGAACATGAGTCTATCAGTGAATGAAATCATTCAGCTGCTTAGAAGTGCAAAGCTGAAAAATGGAGAAAAATGCAGTTTCAAATAAAACGTAAGCCACTGTTAACACATGCTGACACCCCAGACCTTTCAGGCATGCTTTTGACGAGGTCACAGCATGGAAACAGCTCTAGTTTCTAGAGAGATCGTCTCATGGGCACGAACCAAAGTAAAAAAATCCATTCTGGCAGTGCTCAATGCTTAGTGCTGCCAGACTCAGTGGGTCTGGAATATGGAGAGGGACCAGCTTTAAGCTAGCCACACTAATAACCTTTTGCACAAATTCTAAGGGCTATGAACCTTCCTGACCCTTTGAGTGTGAGAGGAATTACTGTGGCCATCTGCTTGTGTCTCCCCAAGAGATTTCCTGCAGGAAGCAAGTTGGTAACATAAATTAAAAACCGCTGAGCAGTACTGTGGCCACCAAAACTTTTACTGGTTATGTCTGTGTTCAGTCTCTTCCATCCTGAAAAAGTGAGTCTCAGCTATTCCAGCACATGATGGAAACTGAAACTTGAATGGCCAACAGATGGCTCAGAACAGATTAAGGTGGTGTTAATAAGCAAATCACTACAAGGGGATGGTAAATATCATAATGTCACAGGCGGTTAAAGACACTGGCCCTTCACTAACCTGAGTGGTGATTTGTCCCAGGGTCTGGCTACATTATCACTGCTAGGTGTAGCCCTCCTAGCCAAATTTTAACATATCAATAAAATCACTTCCCGCCATCTGTGACCAGCAGAGAAGGTAACCTTTCTGCTGGAGAGTGATGCTGAAGAATTTTTCCATTCATTAGCAACAGGCAAAAAGTATATTAGCCAACTGAAGAAGGCAAAATGGAAAGAATTAGAAGAGAAAACAAGGTGGGATATCACACATCTTTATTATTAGAAACAACTAAAACATGAAATGACTGGAATAGTAACACTAGATGTAATAATTATACTTTTATAGGTAGTCTAGACTTCTTCACATAATTTGGGCCTTCACGTTTCACATGGAAAATGTAGCCCACGTTACGGCAAATTAACTGTAATTAGGTGAAGCATCAGCCCAAAAGTTAGAGAGGTGATGCTTTAAGGCCAACTGAAACAAAATATTAATGGCCTAAGACTATACAGTGTGCATGTCGCCATGACAATTTATAATGTAACATATGAAATTAAGAAAGTTATGCTCCTCACCTTTTTTTAAAAAAAAAAATACTGATACAATCACATAAATCTCATCAGTTACTTTATTAATTACTATATGCAGGGACAAGCACATGAATTATAGTTGCAACATGAACTACTGAATAAGTACAAAGAATGTGAGGAGGCTTTTACATAAAGTTTCTTAAAAATGAGAGCTTTTGCAGAGTTAGGGTAGGAAAAGTAATAATGGAAGCTGGAATATAATTTGCATGAAGTTGATAATGCCAATAAAATTGTATTCACAATACAATTTTGTCTCCTTGTAACTACAAAGAAGCACAACAAGGGTGGAGCTGACTCTCCCCCCAAAAAAGTATCTTCTGCTTTTCTTTATCTTCTTTATCTTCTTTTCTTTATCTTCTAGACCTGCTATATACAGCTGATAATACAGGCAGATCCCCCATCAAGTTCAGAAACACATAGCAGAAAATATTACATTATCTTATATTTTTGCACAAAGAGAATAGAATTTTCTAGAAAAAAAAAAAAAGCATAAAAGAAGACACAAAAGTTGTCTCATTTTTCATAAGGCTGCATTATGAGACTCGGTTCATACCCTAAGTATTTCAGACCTTCAGTGGTCATTTTCCGACATGCCCATGTCTTCTTTGTAAATACAAAATATCTGTCATTGCTACCAAGACAAATAATCATGGAAAGGCCAATCTAGATCTGTCTGCTGTATCCTGAAGCTGAAACGATACATGAGAAACTTGAAGAGGATTTCATTTCCTGTCTAGCAAGAATGCTTTCTGATCAGTAACATCCAAATCTTGCCACTGATGGGCACCCTATTAACTTCATTTATTTGAAATCCTATCTAGGGAAGACTGCTGTGAAATTTAGAAATTAAATATAAATGCAACTATTGTAACACTTCAAGTAAATTGTTTTTTGAAACTTTGCTATCTTGAAAAAATTGAATTTGTGATGAAACCCCACCACTTATGTTGGTTCCTTCTAAATAAAAGTAATAAAGTTTTCTGGTGTTCTTTTGGTTGTTCGCTTCTAATTGTCACGTTTCTCAGTTAAAAATGTTTCTTGAATTAAAACCCCCTGAATTCCTGAAACGTATAATATATATTTGTGTTTCACTACCAGGCTCAGTCTTAGTTATCAAGAAATGAAACTGGCCTTCTAAGTAGTTGAGAACCTTGAGTTTCATCAGCTTATGAAGCTGGTGGCATAAAATCTAGTTGCAAGCCTGCAGTTAGCGGTTTAACTTTATTTTTTTGAGAGCATTACAATAAGCAGCCCATAATTCTATTGATTTATGCAAAAGCATTACCGGAAATTAAGAAAGTTTTATGTGTTAGGGATCTATCTTTGCTTGTGAAACTAAAACCATTTTTTTTCAAAATAGAAGAGAATTAAAGTTTTCCTTTGTAACAGGACTGTCACAAGATTTTCAATTATTTCAGTCATCGTCCCTTATCAAAAGAAACATCTGTGCTGTGTATAAATTATTTTTGTAAGTGCTACCACTGAAATGTCCTTATTTTGCATCTTATATCTTATTTATAAATACCCACTAGACCTTAATAATCTTATAATGAACTTTAGCTGAAGGATATGTTTTATATATTAATCACCATCTTTCATATCTGTTTTCCTTTCTCTCTGTACCCTTCTTTCTTCTTTGATGCTTCATATTCCCCCTTCCTATTTTAAAAATCTGCACAAGCAGCTCACTGCTTATCTGTTCCAATCAGCCTCTGCTTTACCTTTGCTCACTGTCATCAGACACATTTCTGCTCCTGCCTCCGCTACTTATGGCTCACTGTGTACTTGGTGTACGTACGAGACTCACCCTTCCACACTATCCCATCTCCACACGCTGTTAGCTCGTACTCCTACAATAGATCTCCTTTATTTGTTTCACAACTCCAAGCATCCACTGTGAGCCCTTTTTTTTATGCATGCATCTGATCTCACTGCATCATACCTCATTCACTGCCATTGATTCATAAAATTTTAATCTATTCTTCTCAGTTCACACCAAGTACCCATGTCTGCCCCACACACGACAGATACATGCTCCCTTTGTTGTTCCAGACCTCCTTTCACTTCCCTCCTCCTCTCATCTACCTTTCAGGTTATCCAAAAGCCATATTCTAAATTTCTCAGCTCTGCTCATGCTTTCTTTCCAAGCTCTTTTCATTAGCCCAGCTGTGGGAAGCCGTGATTGTCTATTTTCTTGCTGGAGGCAGACTGAAGCAGACAAGTCAGAAGGTTTTCCTGTAAATTCCTTCTCTAGGCAAGTGGTGTTTTTTGCCAGACTTGTGGGAGATTGAAGATAGTGAAGACTCTGGAGGAGTTTTTGGTCAGTTTGAGGCTTGTGAGGTTTATAGGGCAGACGTGAAGTGTGAGATACCCTGTAGCATGAAGGGATCAAAGTAGTTCCTCACAATAGATTTGTAGATGTGGGGCTCTGTGACTTCTCTCTCACTTTAAAAATAGCCAAAGGAATTTAAAAGCTCCAAAGGCTGACCAAAATCACAGTAAAATCTCGTTACCACTTCGTGATTTTCAAGAGCGGTTTTTCATTTTGGGATATGACTTGTGATTTTTCATGCCTTAAAGTTTGGTGGTGGTGCAGTATTTTAAGTGAGGGAAGAAGGTCATGGCTAGTTGTACCATAACAAGAAATGAAAACAACCCTTTTCAAGGCAGCCAACAGCCACTGGAACTAAGAGACGTTGTTGTAGGTAGGGATTCCATGGGCTGTTCTGGACAGGATGTAATGTTATACCTGATTTTATGGCAAGTGCCTACATACAGCAGTGATGAGTCTCATAAAAATACTATCAGTAATCTCGGTCTTGTTTAAAGTATGAAATTTAAAAAGGAAAAAAATAGATAAAGCAGGTCCATCAGCAGACAGACTTATGGATCCTGGCTTTGGGTATCAGTTTTGGATCCTCTGATCTCAGAGAACATGGCTGAATTCACATTACACTTGTTCCTTGGTAGCTGCATAAGTATGTCTCCCTTGTCCAGCTGCTGATTTTCATAAAATCTGCTTATCTAAAATTGCTCCAGACATTCAAATGTTATTGCTAAAGAACTGACAGAAAAACTGTGTGCTTGCATAGCTGTTTCCTTAAAAACAGACTAAAAAGCCTCTCCCTGCCCCCATAGGTCTCTAGTTTTTCCCTTTGCTCTTCTCAGTTCCCTCCTGTTGTATTTCTGGCATGGCAGTTTCCAGAAAATCATCCCATCCTTCAGGTGCAGCTTGCCAAAACTGCACAAACAGGAACTGTCACCTTCCTCCTCCAAGACATGATGCTTCTCTATGTGCAGCTCCAAATCATACACCCTTTTAGGTGCAAGGGAGCATTTGCAAACTTGTATCTGATTTGAATCCGTTATGAGATGATTCTGGTTTTAGCCTGACTACTTTCAAAATGTTTTTGGTAATTATTTCTTTATCCCAGCAACGATCCCATACTAGCAACGATCCCCGCAGTGTCGTTTTCCAGAGTGCTAAGATCAGTTAGCATTTTGTCTCCTTTTAACTACAAGGAAGCACAATAGGGGTGGAACTGACCCTCCCCCCAAAAGGTGTCTTCTGCTTTTCTTTACCTTCTAGACCTGCTGTCTACAGCTGATAATACAGGCAGAGCCCCCATCACGTTCAGCCTCATTCAGTCCAGGAGAACTCTGCGCAAGGCCAGTTGCACAGAAGGTGCCTACATTAGTAATATTTTTTAGAGCTGTCAGAAAGGCTGAGAAGTGCTATGGCTCAGAGAGAGGAAACTGAAGCCCGATACTCTTAGTCAGCAATCTGGCAGTTGGAAAAGTGATGATTCGGTTCAAGCATTGAAGCAACACAATATTTTCTATAATTGAAGCCCATTTTTTGGAATAAGGATTTTATTGTGTTCCAGTTGTTTTGCTGAACAGCTTTAACATCATTAATAAAGAGTCCACAAATGTAATAAATATGTAACCTACCTGACACTCATATATTATTATGTAGCAGATTTCATATTTATTTATATCTGTTCTCTGTCAACTAAAGTATCTTACCATTATTTTTACTCCAAAGGAAAATCCTCAATGAGATCTTGAATGTTTCACATTTTGACTGCAACAGAGAGGGCAGTAAAGGTACGATTTAAATGATCTATATCACTAAATGATCAGGGTGGCTGGTACATTGAAATTTAGGGCTCTCCATGTAACCAAAAGCCCTGTAACAGCTGTCAGCAGCCCAGAAATACACTTGTCAAGGCAGTCCAAGAAACTCCTGCTGCTTCATCAAGCCTAACTGGCAGCAAACACCTGATTCCCCAGACAGGCTATGAAGAAGCAGCAGGAGAGTAGATTGCAGTGAGGGCAGAAAGACTGTCATTCTCCAGAATTGTTTCTGTAATGGAGTTATGAACTATGGCAAGGCCTGTCCTAGGGTCTGTTTACAACCCGTGTGATAGTAATGGTATGCAGCTCTTGTACATCTCTATTTATCTGTAAAAAGGAAAAGAGTATTATTACTAAAATAGACCTAAGAATTTTGCTCTTAAAAATAGATAGGCAAAGCTTGAGAAGATTATCTTCAGTTATCCAGCTTCTGTTGTCAGGTAAGATGAACCACCTTTCAGACACCCAAGTCCCTTTTAAGTCCAAAATACAAACTGGAGAATTGAAGCTAAGAACAACCTGAGAACAGTTTCTCTGCATTTAACTTTATTATTTTAATCAGATGGACAACTTGAGAGAAAAGAGTGCTTGAAAAATACGGAATGGAGAGGTTGTTGGTAAAAGGAGTCATGAATTTGTAGCACACAAGAGGAAAGAGAGGGAAAGACAGACAGAAAGATAATTATTAGCTGTGAAAAAGGAATATGTCAGCTGAGATGTGAGAACAAGATGTCATAAAACAAATGTCTGTATCGAGTCCATGACAGTCCATGCAGAAATGCAGGTTCATCAAAATGAAAATATTCTTCAGTAAAGTGTCAGTATCTACTGCATGACTTACATGGAGAAAAATGATAATGTCTTGTTTCAGTGGTGCAGATTTCTTTATTTGATAATGCTATTTTGATTCATTTTGTTTGAACATTTGTATTATACTAAATTATTAAAATAGCATCAGCTAATAAAAAAGAAGTTAGATATGTATTATATTTAAGCTAAACACTTTATATTGTATTTAGCTTTAAAATTCTAATAAAGAAGCACAATTGTATTAATTGAAGTAGAAGTATGAAAAAGAAAGTTATGATCATCCCAAATCGATGTTTAAGGAAACTTTTGTTTTGAAAAAGAAATTATCTTTTTCTTCAAATTTAGTACCCCAGGGAAAAAAAAAAAAAAAAAAGAGTATCACATAGAAAATGTCTAGGCTGTCAGCCAGCTGTGCCATTTTTATAATTGAGGAAACTGAGGCACGGATGGAATAACTGGCTTTACTCGTGTCATCAAGTGAATCATTGGAAATGAGAAGAAAATAGGAAAAGGCCACATCCCATTCCAGTGCTGTAACCCTTCTGCCTTCCCCGTCTTTCGGTGCTGCTGTAGTCAAGCCGCGTCCTCGGAGCAGCTGTTGCCCTCAGTCCTCAGTTACCACACCACAGAGTCGCCACAAAGAGTGGGTGTTTCCAGATCCCGGCAATACCAGGTAAAACAGGTGAGCTTAAGCAGGTGCTTTCACAGCTGTGTGAGTATAGGATAAGGAGTGCTCCTGTGGCTACTTACCATATGTCAAATATAGGAGTAATAAACTAAAGGTAATGGTAGCTCTAACTGTTCAAGCATATGGACATTAGAAACCTGATACATTTATATTTACTGGAATTTTACCTCCCCATCCTGGCCTGCAATTGAAGAAATTCTGCTCATCTTTTTTCTTTTTTTTTTTTTTTTTCTTATTTCCAGTTGAAATAGTTATTGTGAGCACCAGCCAAAAAGGGAGGTAATTCCTCTCATTTATTTCTTCAAAGTATAGGCTGAACTATGCTTGAGGGATTCTAGTTTTCTTAATGTAAGGGGTAATGCACAAACTGCTTTAAAATTTCTGCGTATCATAAATATTGCAAAAATATGTTAATATTAAAATTGATTTCAATTCTACTCTACAAGGTGAGATTTATAGAGCAAATTAACATCTTTTTTTAAGACTGATAGAATTGGAAAAGAAAACTTTCAGGAACACAAGTTTTTCTTCAGATTTTAATGGTGAATTTGATCTTTTTTAGTTGCTGTCGTTGAAATGTTTCACTTCTGAGGCTGCCATTAAAGAGAAGACATAGAATAGTGAAATTATACAAATTCATAAGAATATTGAAGTGGAACTCAAGAAGAAGTATTCTCATATGTTGTCCAGTGTCATAGCATGGTATTTTTATATTTCACCTGGAAAACAACTGTTTCCTTTTCTCTTCCAAAATGTTATTTTGCTTTTTGTGTTGCCAAAAGGATTGAACATACTATTCTTATTAATGCAATAAATTTCTTTCATATATACAATCCTCTCTATATGTTTCTCAGAGGCCATACGTACACACATATTTGTCATATGCACAAGAAGTACTGACCTATGAAGAGGGAGAAAACTCAGAACGTTGGCACCTAAATCAGTGTACTTCAGTCAGACACTCCCCCATGAAAAAATGGTGTTTCAACCTTCTAATGATACAATACAGCATTTTATGTAAAATTCTGTATTGGTATGTAAAATTCCGTATTCAAAGACATTGAATTGTCTTTGTTTATTTTAACAGGCATCTTTAAAAGTTGAAACTGTAAACAAACGAACAAACAAAAGACCTCTCCCTAGCTCTTTTCTTCTTCTCAGGATTTAGGAGATTATGTATTGACCTATTAAAAAGAGGTCTGCGGACTTAGGTCAATACCTCAGATTTAACATGAAAAGGTGTGGCTTGTTGTTAAAAGTAGAATTAAAATTATACTTGCTGAAACACTTTTTGTGGTTTAAGTTATGAAGACATAAATAGAGAGGAGAACATTTTTACTTTAATTACAAGAATGACTTTAGTTATATCCAATATTGTTACATGTGCTAAAGACAAAATCAAAGTGCCTGAAAATAAGGTTATTTTCGTGAGAGGAATGGAGTGGAATTAATGAATTTGCAATGAAGGTGGAAGCATTTGGGCTCAACAGTGTAGTAGAATATTGGGCTAAAGCAGAGAAACAGAGAATGGGCTTGAGGCATTGATATCCATAAAGAGTAGCAGACTTCAGGGTTAAAACCCGGCATCACAAACTCTGCTTCCGTTCTGAAAGCAAAACGACTGGAACAAGAACTACCAGTGACAGTACAGAGCAACTGTCAGTGGCAGCTGGTTGTCTTCTGTGCACCTTCCTCTTTTCCTCTTGGTGGAAGGAAGGTAATCAATGGGATGCTGTCTGTAAGCATTGATATACAAAATACAAAGGAATGGGAAAAGTGTGCCATGCTACTGCTCCGGTCTAATCACATGTGTAGCTAGAGTTTGAGACAAGCAACACAAGGAACAAGCAAACCACCTTATCAAGTAGTGCAGGGGCTGGATGGTGTGAAACGCCAAGACCAAACAGGGAGACTCTAGTGTGGGGTCGATAGGACCAGCTTTCCAGCAGGCACTGAGAGAGGTTGAGATAAGCTGTGAGAAGTCAGAGGGGAGGTCAGGCCAGAAAGTACCGAGGGAAACACGCGTTAGAAGAGGCCTGGCAGCTGACGGTGGAAGGGTGGAATGGCTGTGTCGTGCCCTGAATATGGATGTCAGAGTTACAGAGGCATCACTTAAAAAGCTGAAATTGTATTCAAATGAAATGAAAAGGACCATAAATCCGGGCAGATGAAATGTAAGAATATAATCAAGTGGGACAAAAAAGAAGCAGAGGAGCAACTTTCTGAAAGAACTGCAGCTGGTTCTAAGCCCTTTTCTTGAGAGGTCAGCAACAAAGTACCTGGCAAGGAGTTTGTAGCACTCCTTAACACCTTGAGGAGAAAAGGAGCGGTCCAAGAGGACAAGACCATTGCAGAGGAGCTGCCATACAGGTTCATTATAGAAAAAAAAGCTAAGGAGCTTCCGATGCCAGAATCCTTTCCTAAGGGGAGCTTAGTGGATGACCTGCCTGAGAATTGAAGTAACTTTGGAAGAGGTTACGGTTCAAAGAAATAGAAAAAAAAAAAAAAAAAAAACAGGACCAAGGGGTATTAATGTAAAAATTTTAAGGTGAAATAGTTGAATAAGTGGCAGTATGAAACTATTCATGATTGATGATGTCTGATGATCTTGGAAAGCAAAACCATGGCTCTGTAGAGAGATGCTCTCTGCCTTGTTGTCATGCTCTCTCATTGAAGGAGAGAGCCCAATCACTGGGCTTTAGTTAGCTGTTTTTATTCAACAGTGCAAGATAACAACACCCACCATGAGTTTTCTAAGCACAGTCTGCTTCTGTATACACTAGGATCAAAGCCTAATTCAATATCTCATTAAATGCAGTGCTTAATATGCCCTCTGCCTTGACAAAATGGAGATAAAACCTGTGTTAGAGCGGAGGTAGATGAGATTTCCTTATTTTAAAAAGGTCAAGTTGGCTGTGTAAAGGAATGTTTGTTAAATTTTTTATAGTGACCTAACCCGAGCCAGCTGCATTGAGAAAAACCCTGGAGAATTCTGCCAGCTGCTGCTGGTAGGGACTAACAAAATGGATGTCAGGCTAAATAGCTCTTTACTGTGCAAGAGAAGAGGGCTAAAAGGCATATATAGATCTTAGTCCTTTAACCAAGGGTACGATAGCACATAGACAGGCTGACGAAAGTACTCTAATACAGAAGAGCTTTGGTCTGCAAGGAGAGAGCAAGCACAAATTCCAGTCCTTTGGAAAGGGTTGTTGCTGGCCTTCTCACCTTGGCTTTGGGTATCTTTTTTTTTTCCCCCTTTGATTTAAAAACCCACATTGTTTTCAATCTAATGGCTACACCACAAAGGAAAATCAAGAAACCAAAAATCAAAGCTGTTATACTTCAGAATAAAATAAGTTATTTCCAAGGACCAGAGATAGTTGTCAAAGCAAAGGTAAATCCATTTATGTTTTAAGAGCTGACAGGATCCGCTGTCCTCTGAGAATTTTTCTGAGGCTCAGAGGCATCGCATACCACAGAATGATGTTGGTGATAACAGCGAAAGACCCAAGAAAATCACAGAGATTGCACTACATCTGTCTCAGTATTAATAACTACACACCACTGAAGCTTAATTTATGTAGCTGTTTCGGAGCAAACCTGTAGAACAGATGCAATGTATAGCATGGCACATTGCAGCTTACAGTCTTACACACACCATACTGGCCTGGGTCACCATTTTTATTATTGCTATGTACCTGCTTTTCAGGAAAAGAAGGGTCTTGCACCTGCTGCAGCTCTCTCAGCTTAACCCTAGGGACATTCTGGAAGAAGATATTTCATTGTACAGTACTGCCTCCTATAAAAGGGAGCTCCCTACTTAAGGTGTTTCTGTAGAGGCAACAGATTTCACAGAGGGGCTGCTGCTGAAAACAGTTCTCTCCCTAGAGATGCAGCGCATCAGCTGAGTGTCTCCAGGCATAGCAGTGATGTACTCGGAGCGGATCTTGCACAGCTTGCTGTCCTCAGAGCACCCTGCTAAGTCATCTGACCTTCTGCAGGATGGGTATGGCTGAATCCTGGAAGCACAGCTTTAACTTGCAGTTCTGGGAGGGCTGTCATTGCGGGAGCTGCAAATGGCAATTTGCAGATCAGTGGGTTGGTGGATTCTTGTCAGAATCCAGAATTTCTTTAGAGCAGTGGTATTAAAATTGCAGAGACAGATCTCCTCCATGCCCTGTTAGCAGAAACATATTAGCAAGTGGTCATACTCCTTTATGGGTACACTGTCTCTGCCTGGTGCACTGGCTTGCAGCTGGTGGACCAAGTCTTTCTTGACCGAGTTCTTGTTCCTTGTTTTTAAAACACAACTCTTATCTTACAAAATTTTCAAAATGCAGAAATCTTCTTATTTCAATTTTGGAGTCTATCCAACCTAGAGGTTGGATAGAATCGCAGTGGTGGAGAGAGAAAACCACTGTCTTATGATGCATGCAAAAGATCAGGACTGCACTCTTGCATAGCTTGTTGGTCATCTGCTGAGATCTCAGGAAAGATGCTGGTGAAATCTGGTGGTCAAGGAAAGCAGAGGGTCATTTGCCAAGCCTCTTTTCTTTCCTTGAAGTATTGGAGTATCCCACTCGCAAGAGTGTGAGAAGATTAGAGATGATAAATCATTATAAAAGGGATAAAGTATCTAATGTAACTGGAGAGAATTGTGAGAAGGAGGCAGAGATGGAAGAAAATGCCTAAAGAGAATTAACATGCTACCATTTTCTTATGTTTTCCATGTTGCCTATTGAGATGTTAAGTGTTTGACACAGTAGTGTGATAATAAACATGAGACCCTTTAGTATGTAGCAAAGTCTCTAAATAAAGCAAATCAGAGACAAATAGGGACAAAAGTCACTTGAAGGGGCCACCTGGTCCATCCTTCCAGGCAAGGTAGGATCAGTTATTCATATTTTATCATTTATCATTGTTAGCAGACATTTGCCTACCCTCTTCCTCAAGATACCTAGTGTGTTCCAGAGATTGGTTATCTTTGCTATTAGAAACCTACTGCTAATGTCAAAATTAAGTCTGCTGCAATTTAAACCCATTGTTTCCTCTTCTATGCTCTGGGGATATTCTCATTCTCTCTGCAGCAGCCTTAATGCATCTGAAGACTGATATAATATCTTTCCTTCTACAGTCAGACTTAAGAAAAAAAAAAAAAAAGAAAAGAAAAACCAAACATTAAAACATTAAAATGAAAAACCCTTCTATCCTTTCTCATCCTGAAACTGTGTAAATTTGATTCTTAGTGGAAAGGAACTACACAGTTCTTTATAATCTCCTGCAAGAACAGAACATGAAAGACAAATGAAACACACAGCCTAACATAACTATACCCATCCAGTTTCTCCACATTTCTTAGAGCAAAGCTTCAATAACCTAATTTCCTCATGGCTTTTAAATATGCTTTCATTTTGAGAAGTGGATTCAGTTCCTATGTCCTACATATTGCAATCTCATCTGTATTGGCAGAACAAAGATGATCCTAATACGATCTCGTGGAAATGTAATTTTTTTCTCTAAGATCCATTTTAGAGGCTTCAGGTGTACTGACCAATTACTGAAGTAGTGCCACTGAGTTAAGTATCAACTCAGTGATACAATTACAGGTATTACTGTTACTATAAACTGTTATAAGCTGTTGTTGTGACTGTAAGCTACAAAAGTAATATATAATGTATTATATATACATAGAAAATAATTCTTAAAAAAAAAGTGGCAGAATTATACCTTAGAACAAAACATAAGCAAGAATTTGATACTTAATGACTTTCACTCAAAACTAGGGAAAACTAACATTCTGGTGAGATATTTATTTCTCAGTATGGTTACAAATGTAGCTTATTAGACAAAAAAACCTGCCTTGCTGATTAAAGCTGCTGCTGTGCTACAGAGGTATAAACACAAGGGTCACTAATTGCTAGGCCATTCAATTTTTCTCCTCTGCTTCTACCCGCAGAATGGAAAAAGGAAAAAGAGAGGTTCTGTAGAAAGAGATTCTGTTTCTATTCCTGTTGAAGTTAACACAACGGGATCCTGCAGGCTTTAGGTGTTGCTAGGAACAGACTGCACAAGCCGGTCTGCCTCTTTTACTGCACTAGCTCTGCCTTCTACCAGCTGAGAATGCCATGGAAACAGAGGTTGGGAAGCAAGAGCTGGGCAGGTTGGGGATTGGGGATTTAATTATTTTTTTAAGTACGTGCATCAAAGGAGACTTTCTTTGGAATGGAGGTGTGAAACATTCTGTCCCATTTCTAGTGATCTCTGCAGCAGTGGCAACACTCCCCCTGGACAGAGACAAAACTCTGTGGCAAGGTCAGTGCAGGAGCCGTTCGACTCGGTGTCTCCGACGCAGTACTGAAACACTCCCAGTAATTAGAAAGGTGAGGTGGACCCAGTACCCACCACTAATGAATGGTGTGAGTTAGCTAGGGCGAACACAGACAATTAAAAAAAGATGAAAATAAAGTTTCTAATGCTGCTAGTTACATTTTAAAGAATAATTTTCCTAATACTCTAGCAAATATCTTGCAAAATAACATCTGGCTTTCTAGTTGTCATGCTGTTATAATTTCTTGTCTATATCAATAAAAGCTGGCTCTTAACCGTTGTAAGAGAGAGGCACCTACCACTTACCATAGGGGTATCTCAGTCCAGGTCAAATACCTGCGGTCTACAGGACTCAAATTCACAGTGGAGTTGCCATAATTAAAGCGTTCCTCCCTATCAGTTACTGACAACACATACAGTTTTAGCCTTTACCAAAGGTGGGGCAACTCATCTTGTTTTAGTTTGCAGTGAGGAAGAATCAAACTAAATGTTTTAAAATCAAAATCCTTAAAATCAAAATAGCTTAGTTAGTGATTTAACTGAAATTACCCTCCTAGGCCTGTGAATCTACACCTACAAGAATGCACAGAGTTGCTGTAAAATTTCTATGGCTCAGCTAATATCTACTAATTTGTAAAGTGTCAGGAATTATGTATTTGAGCCTACATTATTTGTTGAGCTGCTCTGTAACTTTAAGATTTTACTGTGTCTGGCGTTGTCTTGAACTAGCAAAACTACAGTCATTCATGCTTCAGTATTAAATGGAAAGATGGCCCCTATCACAGAAATCATTTGGTAGTATTCTATTATACATAAACATGCAGTTAGTGACCAACTAAAAAACATTCAGCTAAGCTAATTTTAAGAAAAATAATGATCTAGAACTAGTTAGTTGGTCATGTGTCTTAAAGAGTTATCCATTTCCAGCCAGTGAATATTTGCATTAAACATCTATTACTATCCTGAAATAATCTCTTGATAAACAAGAAGACAAGAAGACTTACACTGGTTAATCCATGGAGGTCCTTGCAAAGAACCAAGACCACAGATCTGAGATTTTTAAACTGCCTCATTTATATCATAGGGATTATTTTACATGGTCAACAATGCTAATACGATCAAAAGATTAGCTTCCTTAGCAGAGGCACCTTGTGCCATTTGCAGAGACTTAAAATGTTGCAGGTACTTGCATGGGGTTCACATATGGGGTTAAAGGGCTTAAAGGAAGCCAAGCAGAATATCCTTTGTTATAACATCATATAATGTCACTATGTATAACATCAGAGTTATATGTTTATACATCTGAATCCTACTCTAGCTTTTATTGTTGTTAAACCTTCCACTGCTTGCAAGAGATAGAAGGAAGATCACATTATTATTATTATCACATTATAATTTTCACAGCAATCCAAAAACTGGCACCTCAGTTTGGTATTGCAAGACAGAGCTTGAAAGAGGGCATCGATTTTATTTCTGACATGTTTTTGCTCATTCCGATCCACTGATCTGTTGATCAAAAGAATAAAACTAAGGGTGGCATGCATCTGGCCAGTTTCACAAGATTTGTCTGTAGTAGTAAATTAAAGAGCACCGTGGAATGGACATAGGCACCAGAGGGCCATTATTTCTGCTTTTCAGTTTGCAGCATAGTCTTCTAGATCTGTCAGCCAGAAAAGGCACAATGTAGCCAATATCTATAAGGAACTTGAATAAGGCAATGTAGTTTTACTGCTAAAATTGTTTAATCAGAACATAGACCGGGTCTTACAGCTCTGACCAGTCCCTGGACCACCACACAGAGTCTCTCCCTGACTGCCTATCAATATGGAGTGGATGTAGCTGAAAATACCCTCATGAGGAGGCCCAAGAGAATTTTTCACTGTTGAAACGTCACTGTTTTTTACTCTGTGATGTGTCCTGGCTCAGGCATATCTTACTTTGGCATTTCAGATGATGAAAGCCTTGTTTACAGGTAGGATTTGACAAAAACACTCACACCAAAAAATAAATAAAAAACAAACAAACAAAAAAAAAAATCCACACTACCAGTGCCTTTTTTCCGATATTAATGCTGAGATAGTTTGAGAGTAAGCTGCACACTGAGGATTAAATCTCAAGCAATTAAAGGTCGCTTTTAGACATTTGGGTGGTTGGGTGGTTTAGATCTCTAATCCACAAAAAAAAGAGAAATGTTTTAAAGCTTCCTAAACTGCAACCTCGTTTGAAAAGAATCAAAGCAGAAGATTTCAATAGCTAACTACCAGGCCTGTTAATACAGCCAGCGACTGCAAAGCACAGAGAAAAAGTGATTGCCCTATTAATAGGGAGCCAGTAGCAAAACTGAAAATGGATGGAAATTTTGATTCCTAGGCTTCTGCTTTAATTAGTGTATTCTGTGCCAAAGTAAGGAGCAGCAAGAATAGTGCCACTTCATGAGAGAAGATGAAATGACCACAATGCGAGCAGGAGCAGTGTCCTCACTGACAAGGGCACAGTCACAATATCTAAGCAAAGCAAACAGAGGAGACTTGGTGGCAGTAACAGGCCCAGCCAACAGCCCAGTGATCAGACACAGTGTGCAAAGTGACAAGCTGGATTTGAGGTCAATCCAGGTCTGGTTAGCAAGTCTGGACCATCAAGGAACAGATCTGGGGACACTTGTGAGTCTCTGGCTGAGAGTAGCTTGGGTAAAGACTAGGGCCTGAGCCTTGGTCAGACCTTAAACCAAGCTCATGGGCCAGCACGCTTACAGTGGAGGTCCCAGATCTTCCCAGGGCTGTTCAGGCCATGTTTGCTATACACCATATTTCCTGTTTCTAGTGGCTAGCAAGAGGAATTTTAAGCCTTGCTATGGTTAATTTTCTTAAGATGACATAGCCTGTCATTAAATGTATGGATAACTTTGTTCTCACAATGATTGAAGAGCTTCCTTAAAGTTTTGTAACCATATGCAATTTTAATTAATATGATGCTGTAATTCTAACATTCTTACAGTATAAAGTAGCAGCAAAACAAATCTTTTGACAGCACCAACTCCCACATGAGTGAGTGGGAAAGCACATGCATGTCCTAAAAGGTAATGTGCATTGGGAAAAACAGTAGAGGGAAATTATGAACACTACTAGTTTCCAAATAATCTTACCTGCAGAGAAAATAGTCTAACGTTGATATTGGGCAAGACCATGAGAGTGCCTGCTCATTGCGGTGAAGCTTTTAGTAAAGTGAATAGACTGTGGACTATCTTGCTTTACTGTAACTGATGCTAGATTTGAATAATTGCATTTGAATAAGGTAACACCAGTATTTGTTATGCAATACAGAAAAATAAAAAATAGACTGTTAGATCCTGTCCAAGTGTTTACATTAGGAGACTGAGAATCAGGACAATGTATCATTTCTTCGCTTTGTGCAAGACCATTTCAGGCAGACTAGTCCTTTTTAGGTATTCCAGTGTGTCAGCAGCAAGGGGTAAAGTTGTGACCTCTACACTTGATTGGAAGATCTACCAAGAGCCACCTGAAAATAGAAATATGTGCCTAAAAATATAAATTTACAGAGATAATGAAAATTACTAGGGGAGTGAATACTTGCTTAAAAGTGTGAAATTCTTTACACTGAAGGCAAATGCAGTAGCAAGTTGTCAAAAGTTGTCAAAAGCAACTGTTGGTGTATATGCTTCACCATTAACTGTTCATACCTAGATGACTCAAACAGGTTGTTGGACATGTGCTCTCTGGAAATCAGATTCCACAAATTATTTTGAGTTGGACACCCAAAAGATGTGGCCTCCTGAATTTTTAGTTTTCAAATGTGCAGCACCTGACAGGCAATGAAATTCATTTTTTGCAAAGTATTATTTAGAGATCTGATGGAACTCCAAGAGCTATCAATGTTTTTATTTCTAACTATAAGATGCCAAATTAGTTCTGGTTAGGAAAACATTATTTTCTATATTATTGCACACTTATGGGTATTGCAGATAAGTCTTTTTAGGAAGTTTTTAGTATTGGCTCATAGAAGAGACAGAACATGAGAACCTCCGCATCGCATGTTTTGTAAGTCATCTTTTCTGATTTTTGTTATAGCGAAGTACAAATGTTAGCTGTACTAGTACTAGCTGTATAGTTAGTACAACTGTCCTAATGAATTTGAAATAATAAAATGAATAACAAGGTGATAATCCACTTAGATTTAAGTGGATTTTTTATTTTCCCTAGGTAAAACAGAACAACAAAACCTAGTAAACAAAACATTCGTCCTGATATACTTTTTTCCTGATAGCAAAAAGGCATTCTTTTAGTGCCGCTAAGTAGTTAAGTATGGGTGAAATAGTAAGTTGCTGTTGTTGATTAATGAGATGTAGGTAACTTCAGAGTTTAGTCTTTTGTTGTAGTGTTGCCAGAACACAATCATTCTTCGGTATAGCAGCACACATGACACATAAAATGGCCCCTGGTTAGACAACAATATGTGTTCACAAAAATTTATGAAAGTTAAGGGGTTTATTCAAAATTGAATGGTTACTTTATCTCAAAATTTCCTTGATTTTCTCATTTGTATCCAAATTAGAACTTTTTTACTGTAAGTATGCTCAGTTTGAAAATGCTACAGTATGCATGATTTTATATACAGTATAATTTGCAGATGACAGGAGGGTTGGCACAATCTGAATACAGTGTGATGTGGGTCATCTAGTAAACCTCTCTATTTAAACAAATGTATATTTTGGACCTGAAACATCAATCTTCATCTCTACCAGACAAGAAACCTCTTCAGACTCAAGAGCTATGAAGGAAGGTTTATTATGTAGTACTGCAGTCTAAACATTACTAACTTGCTTTCTTGAATCTTCTTCCTGATTTATTTCTCAGCAGCACACATTTCTAGATGTGACTTTCTTTGAGGCTATAAACAGTAAAATTCTCATTTCACCTCTCATCTTTCAGTACCCAGGATACATATATGTTAAAAGTTCTCTGTGGTTTGAGGAATAAAAACATCCCACAGGAAATATATGTAAATATCAGTAGTTATTGGACAACAAATACTGAATCTTCTGTAAGTCAGCTTGGGCTGCTCTGAATAGTACAGTATAGAGCATAGTCATCACACAGAGTCACATGGACAAAAAGGATATTGTGGAACTTTTGCTTAATGGAAAAGTTAAAACCTAAGAATATGGATTGAAGATAAGACTCAAATAATACTTTGTGAAGGCAAGTTAGACTAAGAACTATCCAGAGTAAAATCACAGAACATTTGCAATGAAATCTTACATACGCTATCTTCTCATTAGTGAGAATTAAAAGACAGGAAGGTATGAATTTCAGTTAACAAAAAAAATAGGTCATTTTACTTTTCTGACACTAGAACAAATCTGCTTCCTACAGGAACTGAGGTGATTTAATGTAGACTTTAGCAACAAGTTTGACTTAGCACCTCATGACATTCGGTTAAATGATTAGGGCAGCACATAACACCTGTGAAACACATAATGAACGGACTCACTTCTCAAAAGTGCCTATCAATTGGAAATCATCCCTGGCTGGGGTGTCTCTGATGAATTTCCTTATGAATAAATCTTACAGCATTCTCCTCAATAATCTAAAAGTAAATATAAAATCAGCACCAATCTGCAGATGACACAAGCTTTGGCTGAGTGGTAACTAGCTGAATACAGATATGTCAGTGTGCTGCGGGTCAGCTGGTAGGCTTGCCTATTTAAACAAAATGTAATTTAATACAGCAAGACACATCTCTGTACAGAACAACGGATTCTAAACTGAAAAGCAATGACTCCAAAATAAACTGCAGAGTCACAGTGAAAAAGGATCCATGTTCTCACTGCAAAGCTATGGCAAAAAGAACTAGCACAAACTGTGAAAATACAAACAGAAGAGTAGTGAATAGAAAAACATAAATGATTTTTACTCTGGATATGGCATTGGAGGCACCACAATGCTACCTCCATGTGTGGTAAATGCATCTTAAAAACAGTGCTGAAAAAAACAGAGAAAGAGCAGGAAAGAGCAAAAAAAAATATTATGAAAGACTTACAAAAAGCTTACCTTAGTAAGGAGAACATTAAGATGTGACTTGCATATGTTGTTTTACAGTGCAAAAATAGAGGATCCTTATCTCTAACAGAGAAAGCCAGAATACTAGAGGAAGGGGGTATTTTAAGTTTTTAATTTCTTCATGTCTACCTTCCTTTCATCAGGAAGTTTTGAACAAAAAAATTTCTTGATTCTTGACGAGGTAAAATGTGCTGATTTGAGAAAGGCCTGGCTAAGTAATCTAGTGCCCTCTCTCAACCTAAATACCAAAAGCCTATGTTACATAAGTTACATTATTTTCTTCTAGCGTTGTTTGGTTGTTCCACAAACATTTCATTGTGCTAAGTGATAATCCTACTTCTTTACAGAAATCACAGACAGTTTCAAGTGGAAAATGTATTAGTTAATATAGAACATCCATAGCTAATAAATAAAATATTTATATTTAGAGCACCCTGAGCTGACTAGGCAGATTCATGTACAATGGCATTAACACAGATTGTTGAGTATTAATAGTGAAAATACTGCTTTTATTCATAAAAGCTAGTAGTAGAGCTTTTGCACCACAGATCCTCTAAGAACATAGTTCATTGGAAAAGTTATAGGTACCCCAAAAGTGTCTGCTTTTTCATCGTCCAGTTATTCCAATGAAATGTATCCCGTTTTCTAGCAGCCTCGCACAGCAGCTTTTGGGAGGGCGCTCAGCACCATGGCCAGCGCTAGTGGCTCAGGGTCGCCTTGGCCGCTTGGGTTCCTTACGATGGAAGTCTGTTCCTTCCAAAGGCCTCCCACTTCTGGGAAACAAGCCCCTCTTATTGCAAGTTTCAATGGGTTAGCTTATCTTTGTAGATGACCCAGAATAATCACATACAAAGTGAGGAGCCTGGGTTTTGAAGCCATTCGGTGTATATATGTGAATCAAGCTGTAAGCAACAGGGCATGGGTCAAAACCTTGCTTTGCTGGTAACTGCCACTGACAGGATGCATTGCCATTGTACTACACAGGGCACGGGAAAGGATTATTTGGCTCACTGTGTATGAACTCAAAATAAATGTATCTTTTCCTTTTTTTATTCATTTGCCTTGGCTCCACGGGTTTTGTGGGCTTACTCCAGATTTAAACCATCTAAAGGAGAATGGGGTTAAATTTCATCTATTATCCTCTTTGGATATTCACCACTTTGAACTTTATATAATTACTTGCAGATGTTCAAAGACAATATGGAAAGCTACTTCACTAATTTTGCAGAAATATAAAAAACTATAAAGACTCTTAGTGTTTGGAAATGAGAAGAGCTCTTAAGGAATATGGGTATTTTTTAAATCAAATGTGAGTGTAGCACATGATAGCAAATCTCTGTTAGACTGATCTAACTCTTGTATAGACTGATAAAAGTAACTGCTGTAATGACTGTGCAACAGATCCAATATCTGGAGAGACTGTATCACAGGTGCTAGAACATATTCAAGACCATATCACCGTGCCTTCGCTTTTACTTGTGCTAACTAGGTTGAAATAGCACTGGCACCTTTGGAAATGCAAAATCCATAATTCCACTTTGTTTTTAGACTCCTTTCATGTATAAGACACTGTCTTGGTGCAATTTTGATTTCCATTTTGTATTTCTTTGACCTGATTTTCCTGTGATTGATATTGGTGCCGCTCCATTAAATTCAGAGGCCTAAACCCAGACTGACACCAACATAAGCGACAGACCAATATTTATGACAGCATCCACATCTTGTCCATTATATTCATGGACAATAGTCTACTAAAAAGCCAATCAACTTCCTTCCAAACATGCAGAGTAACGATCATAAATTACCAATATGCAGCTATTATTTTTCACAGACAAAATGAAATCATGCCAAGCACTGAAGTGTTTCTATGTTTCACTGTGCTTTTATCAGAGCTTACAAAATTAAGAAACAAAAATAGCAACTCTCTTTTTTTCCTGTGATCCAAAATTCTGCTTCTGGTGGATTTCATGATTTTAATAGATTTCATTTTGCAGTGCATAAATTAATCAGGAATTAAATATCATTTTAATATTCATAAACACAACTTGTATGAAAAAAGAGACCGGACTTCATATAATAATTATAATAGGAGACTCTACCATTATAGACTGATATTATTCTACTGATAACATATGTATTTTTTATATTTTATATATATGCGTATATACATTATATGCTGTGGCCGATCAGCTGCCAAACAGCTGCCAGGCTTGGTCCAGAAGGGCTTGGGGGTCATGGCGGACAAGAAGACACCATGAGGCAGCAGGCAGCCTTGTGGCAAAGCAGGTGCATTGGGGAAGGCGTTGCCAGCAGCTCCAGATGCACGTGGAGGAGGAGAGGGCCGATATTGCCCTTGCTCAGCGCCGCTGAGGCCACCCCTGCTGCGCTGCTGCCTCCTGCTGCAGCTCTCCAGCACAAAAGAGATGCAAGAGGGACACCGGAGTGCGTGGAGTGAATTTTTGTCACAGCTGGTGAGCGAGCCTGCCGGGGGAGGTGCCCTGCTGTTGATGTGCTCTTTGCAAACAGTGAAGGACTAGTGGGAGAGGTGGTGGTCAGAGGCTGTGTTGGGCACAGTGACCACAGAATGATAGTTTTCAATTCTTGGTGAAATCCGGAGCAGTATCAGCAAAACTGCTGCCTTGAACTTCCAGTGGGCAGACTTTGGCCTATTTAGGACTTTGGTTGGAAGAGTCCCTTGGGAGACAGTCCTGAAGAGCAGAGGGGTCCAGGAAGACTGGATATTTCTCAGGAAGGAAATATTAGAGGCTCAGAGGCAGGACATAACCGTGTGCTGAAAGAGGAGCCGGCAGGGAAGAAGACCATCCTGGCTGAATAGGGAACTATGGCTGAGACTCAGGGAAAGAGTTTACCAAATTTGGAAGAAGGGGTAGACAACTCTGAATCTCTGGACAAGCTTTTGAATGCGAGGGCGGATGGGCCCTGGAGCGCATCGCCCAGAAGTGCTGGGGCCTCCATGCTGGGAGAGATGCCCAAGCCGCCTGGTGATGCTCCCCAGCAAGCTGCTGCAGGGGAGGCAGCCTGAGCAGGGCAGCTGGATGAGGTGAGCTCCAAAGGCCCCTTCCAAGCTGAGCCCTGAGTCATTCTGGGATTGGGAAAGTGCTGGGGAAATGCCCTTTCTGCAGATCCTTTCCCAGAGGGCAGCACACGTCGCTCAGGAGTCTGCACAGAGACCCGGTGTGTGCTGCAGGTTGGGTTTCCTGGCTTTCCTTTGCAGAGGTCCCTGCCCTGCCCGCGCCTTGGGTCACGTCTCCGCCCGCGGCGCCATTGGCGCATCACAGGGCGCCGCAGTGACATCGCAGCCAGCGCGGCCAAGGCCGGCCGCGCGCCCCCGTCGCGGCAGTGTGCCACTGCGAGACAGCACGAGCAGGGACGTCTCTCGGGCCGGCTCTGCTGGTCGTCTCAGGCACACGCGCGCAGCATCTCGCGAGTCTCGTGGAGCGAGACCATGGGACAAGCGAATTGCTGCCGCACTCGGGTCGCTAGCGACTCTGTTGAGGAAAGGCAGGCAGGGCGCGGGACCCCCGTCCGTGGGTCCCCTGGTGCCCGCCTGGGGCTGAGGAGCAGGGAGGCCTCCCCGGCGCCGCTCGGCGCCTTCGTCTCCAGCAGGAGCCCCCAGCTGCTCCTCAGCCACCGAGCGCAGGTGACCCGGCAGCAGCGCACGCAGCTGCGGCACCTGCTGCTCTTCCAGCACGCCCTGGCCATCGCCACCTTCAAGTAAGGCTACACGTGACCCCGCTGCGTGCCCCAGCCCCGGCACATCTCCCAGGGGCTCCCAGGGGCTCCCGGGGGATGAGGAGCAGCAGCGGCTGCAGCCGCACGCTGGGCGCTGCCCGAGGCCGGGGCTCTGCCCTGGGCAATGGCTCTCGCGGGGCCCGGCGGGGCTGCCCCACGGCGCAGCGCAGCAGCCAGGGCTGCCCTTGCTCTGCTGCCCGCAGGTGCGGCGGCACCTACCGGCTGCGGCACCGCGTGCTCCTCAGCCAGCTGTGGGTGCTGTGCCGCGAGGAGGCGGTGGCAGCGGCCGGGCCGGGACACCAGGACGAGGAGGAGGAGGAGGTCTTCGGCCTCAAGACCAGCTGCACCCTCATCCTGGTCTGGCCCCG
>VZSV01000085.1:1646428-1666581 GCA_013398735.1 Nothocercus julius | reverse complement strand
GCAGTGCAGGTGAGCAAGCCGCGGCACAGAGAGCCCTCCTGCTTGTGGCTCCTTGTGGTGCCAGGCAGCGCCCGCAGCCCCCGTGCTGGGGCTCTGAGCACAGAGGCCGTGCTGGGGCTGCCCCTCCGCACAGCCTGCCCACAGGCACAGCCTCAAGGGCACCTCTCATCCCCGGGAGGAAAGGCATGCGGCCTTTGCTCCAGCCAAGCGACTCTCCCAGCGTCCTGCCAGGCGAATCTCCATGGAGCAGGAAGCAGCTAGGAACCCAGTGAGAGCGGAGCACAGTGCCAAGGTCAAAAGTGTCTCTTCCTTGCTGCAGGAGCTCCTGGATCTGCTCCATGAGGAGGGTCCTGCCACGGAGGGCGTCTTCAGGATCGCTGCCAGCGAGAAGGCGCGCAGGGAGTTGAGGGAAGCCCTCAACTCTGGCGAGAAGGTGGAGCTGGCAAGCCATCCAGTGCACCTCTTGGCAGCGGTGCTGAAGGTGAATTGTGCTGACATGGGGATGGGAGAGTGCAGGGTGAATCTGTATGGGCCTCCTTGAGTGCCCAGACTGACCATGGTGGCACTCCAAAAGCCAAAAGCCTTCTGAAGCTGCCCTCATTGCTTCTGGTGTGGCACAGCTTGGATTTTCTCTTGGCTGAGGGATTTGGGCTTCCTCTAGTTCTGCCCCTGGTTTCCTGCACGGCCCTGGGCAAGTCTCTGCCTCTGACCCCTCCTTGGGACGCCCCTGAGGGAGGAATGCTGACCTGGAGGGCTGGAGCACAGGCTGAGAGGAGCTGGCTCTCCTTCCTGCTCCGGGAGCAGCGCGCTTGGCCATCGCGCAGCCCCCTGCTCTGCCAGGGCTCAGCAGCAGCTTTGAGGGCAGGTGGCTCAAAACCAGCTGCCTCCTCCTGAGCCCCCATCACAGGAACGTTCCTCTTTGCCACTGCTAGTGGCGAGAGCTTCATCCAAGGGCCTTGGCCTTGCAGGACTTCCTGAGGAACATCCCTTCAAAGCTGCTTGTGACTGATCTCCATGACAAGTGGCTTCTTGCCCTGGAGAGACCAAGCCAGGATGAGAGAATTGCGGCACTGAAGGAGTAAGTTGTGTCCCCAGGGCTACTGCTGGGGCTCCAAGGAAGGAGGAGCGGCCCCTGCAGCCTGCCTGGCTCTTGCCTGTGCCTTGTGTTCCCTTAGGGTGGCTGCAGAGCTGCCCAGCGCCAACCTCCTCTTGCTCCGGCGCTTGCTCTCGCTGCTGCACCACATCAGCGAGAGCGCGGAGAGCAACCGGATGCACGCCAGGAACCTGGCAATCTGCGTGGGGCCCAGCATGCTGAGCCTCGACACGGACAGTGCGCTGCCCCTGGACGCGCAGCGGGCGAGGAGCGACAAGGTGCGCTGGGGTGAGCCCCGCGCAGGGCGCCGCAGCTGAGGCTGCCGCTGCCTGCCTGGGACGGGGCACCTCCGGCTGCGAGCGGCAGAGCTGCAGAGCTGCAGCCGGGGGCACCGCAACGGGCGTGCGGAGCACGAAAGGCTGCTCGGGGCCTCGGCAGTGCCGGGCGCTCATCTCAAAGCCCTGTGTGTGTGCAGGTCACGCTGCTCGTGGAGACCCTCATCTGCCACCACGCAGAGCTGCTTGGAGAGGAGCTCCCCTTGCCCTGCACTCCCTCGGCCGAGGAGGGCCCGGAGCGCACACGCAGCTCCGCAGGTAGGAGGCTGCGGGGAGGGCGGTGCTGGGCCGGGGCTGCTGCCTCCCGTGCTTGACCTGGAGAGAGGAAGGCAGCTGGTGAAAGGCAGAGAGGGTTCAGTAGGGCCTGGCAGCGGTTTTCTCATGGAAAACACAAACATGAAACAGCCCTCCTTCCCGAGGGGAGGCATCTGCAGAGCTCTGCTCTTCCCCTGGTGCCTGACTCTGCTCTAGAAGAGCCCTCTAGCTGCACGGGCTGCTGGCTGGGACGTGGCTTTCCTGAAGCCCGTGGCTCAAGTCCCAGCTCCTCTGCAGCTGCAGAGTGGCTTTGCGTTGCTGCAGAGTAGCTCCCTAGGTAGCTCTGTTGCTGCTGGAGCAGGGGGCAGGACTGGGTGATCTCCAAAGATCAGAGGCTCAGAATAAGCCTTCCTCATTCTGTGGTTCTGCACTACTAAGGTTGGAGCTTGGCACCTGCCGGCGTGGCTGCTCCCACAAAGAAAGTGATTGCCCGTGGATCTGCCCACGGCCACTCCAAGCTGCCCAAGAGGCCCTTTCTCCCCACAGAGCACCCAGGGCCTGCTCGGCCCAGCCCTTCTGCTGGACAGAGCCCCGAGGCGGCAGCTGGAGGCAGCGGCGCCACCTGCGACATGGAGCAGCCCAGCGGGGCAGGCGCTCCTGCCACCAGCTCCCGGGCAGCCTGCGTGTCCGCCCCTCCGCTCACTGGCGTGAAGAATGATCTCTGCAGGCTGCGCAGGAGCTTCTCAGAGCCCGAGCTCTCCTCCCTGCGCAACGTGGAACGCCAGGGATGTCCTCCAGAGGAGAACGCAAGGGAGGACCCTGTTTCCAGTGAGGGGCAACAGCTGACATTACAGAAGGAGGCAGAAGAGAAAAGACCTTCTCATCCTGACTTCAGGATTACCAGAGCTCACTCATTCCTCCAAATATCCTCTGGCTCCTCCCCAGAGATCTCCTTCCGTTCTCCAAGGCCTCGCTCCTCCCCAGCTCTCTACTAGTCCACCCTGCTAGTTGTGGACCCCAGAAAAAAAAAAAAAATCATAGACTGAAAAGAGGTGTCTTGCTTGTCTTTACATCCTCCCCTCAGTGATTTGTACGTGTTGATAAGATCCCCTCTCATCTTCTCCGGGCTAGCTTCTTTAGTCTTTCCTCATAAGATAAATGTTCGAGCCCCTTAATCATCTTTGTCACCCTATGCTGGACCCTCTCTAGAAGCTGCATGTCCCTCTTGTACTGGGGAGCCCAGAGCTGCACACAGTACTCCAGGTGTGGCCTCACCAGGGCTGAGGAGAGGGGCAGGATCCCCTCCCTCGACTTGCTGGCAACACTCCTGATGCAGCCAGGATCCCATTGGCCTTCTTGGCTTTCCCAAGTTTTCCCAAGAGCTCCTCATCCATCCAGGTAGGTCACCTGTCCTTCTTGCCTGACTTCTTTCTTGCAGGGATGCACTAATCCTGAGCTTGGAAGAAGTGGTGCTTGAATATTAGCCAACTCTGCTGAACCCCTTTTCCTTCTAGAGCCCTTTGTTTGTCTTTTTTAGGCACAGCATATAGGAAGAGCTGCCTTTAGAGCTGCATTTAGGGAGTGTGGTAGTCTGGACCTAAGTGAAAACTTTAGAGAGCAATTTGGCCATGTTTGTTAATCCAGGACTTTCAATATTTGGTCACCCCGTGTGCTGCCTTCAAATGTGCATAAAAGTGAGGAAAAAAACATTGATTAAAAATAAGTAACAAACCATTAATGACTGGCAGGAAAAACATGGAGAATTTTCAACAGAGGATCATAGTTGCAGGAATCTGGTAGGAGCTTAATAGTTTTGGAGGGAAATGCATATAGAAAAATTAGCCATAGCAACACTGATAGAATGATGGAAATAATTGCTACAGTTTAGCTTCTGCAAAACTCTATTTTAATGTTTTGATATTGTTTTCTGATTTTTCTTGATTACTTCTTTAATGTGTCCTTTCCTTCAGGAAGTGATTCTTTGGGCTTCTCTTGGGGTGGAGGTGTTTTTTTCTTTTTACATTAGAACAGAAAAGCAGTCAGACATTTTTATTAAAAGACTGGAAGCAACTGATTTTTCTGATTACATATATGTATGTATATATGTATATATGCATGCATATACATATATACATACACACACGTGTGTGTGTGCACTTTTGTGTAAATTTATTCACATATATTTGCACACTAAACTAAACTAAAAAATCCAGGCATTCCATTTTACAGGCAAAATGGCTGACATTTCAGAGCTGCAGTTTGGTGTTGCAATTATCTTCCGAAAAGGAATGATCACGGAGGAAAGTCATCATGCTGTGTTATTTGGGAAAAAAAAAAAAAAAAAAGCATGAATTTATAATTGAATTTATAATTTGCTGAGTTTAGTTGGAGGCCGGCAGACAGTGGGGTCCCGCAGGGGTCAGTAATGAGCCCGGTGCTCTTCAACTTGTGCATCAATGACTTGGACAAGGGGACAGAGTGCACCCTGAGCAAGCTGGCAGATGATGCCAAACTGGGTGGAGTGGCCGACACTCCAGAGGGCTGCACTGCCATTCAGAGGGACCTGGACAGGATGGGGAGTTGGGCAGAGAGGAACCTCCTGAGGTTCAACAAGGACAAGTGCAGGGTCCTGCACCTGGAGAGAGGAATAACCCCAGGCACCAGCACAGTTTAGGGGTCCACCTGTTGGAAAGCAGCTCCACGGAGAGGGATTTGGGAGTCCTGCTTGACAACAAGTTAACCATGAGGCAGCAGTGTGCCCTCGTGGCCAGGAAGGCCAAAGGGATCCTGGCCTGCCTGAGGAGGAGCGTTGGCAGCAGGTGGAGGGAGGGGATCCTGCCCCTCTTCTCAGCTCTGGTGAGGCCAGAGCTGGAATATTGGGTGCAGTTCTAGGCTCCCCAGTACAAGAGGAACATGGAGCTTCTAGTGAGGGTCCAGCGTAGGGCCACGAAGATGATTAAGGGACTCGAACATCTATTGTATGACGAAAGACTAAGCAAGCTGGGCCTGTTTAGCCTGGAGAAAAGAAGACTGAGAGGGGATCTTATCAACATGTACAAGTACCTGAGGGAAGAACACAGGGAGGATGGGACCAAACTCTTCTCGGTGGTGGCCAGCAACAGAACAAGGGGTAACAGGTACAAACTGAAACACAAGAAGTTCCACCTCCATGGGAGCAAGAACTTCTCTTTTGTTAGGGTGACAGAGCCCTGGCACAGGCTGCCCAGAGAGGTCGTGGAATCTCCTTTTCTGGACATCTTCCAATCCCGCCTGGATGTGACCCTGTGCCACACGCTCTAGGTGCCCCTGCGAGAGCAGGGGGGTTGGATTAGATGGTGTCTAGAGGTCCCTTCCAACCTCAACCACTCTGTGATTCTGTGATAAATAGAGACTCAGGATAAAACTGATAAAAAGTTCTGCAGAGACTGACAAGCCAAAGTCTTATTTTTATTTGTAGCTAAATCTTTAACTTTCCTGCCATGCGAAGTCCGGTCCTTTATTTCCAAATGTGGTACATCACTTTGACAGTGTAAAATACATTGCTCAGATAAGTCCACCTTACACAGCAGACATTCCAGGGTTGTATCTGACTTATTCAGACATTACTTACCCTGTATATTTACCAAGATACAGGTCCTCTTCAAATTTTGTCACCAATGAGTTTATTTTTTTTCCCAGTTTAATAAAGACATTGAATAAAATTAGGTAAAGATGGATGATTTTCAATTTACATTTTTCAATTTACATTTGCAAATATATTTTGCAAGCTATTAGATGGCTAGTTTTTAATTTACTTGAAGTAGGCAGCATTGATTTTGTATTTTGTTATTTTTCTATCGGAATGTCAAGAATCTAAATATATTCTACCAGTTACTTGTGTTAACCATGTTTTTAATCCCACTATAAACAATATCAAATTTGTGTGATAAGACACACAGTCAATAAAGCTGTGTTGATTGCCATTAATTAAATACCTTCTTTAATTCCTTGCTGATTGCATTCTATGTCAGCCTTTTTCTAATTCTGCCCCAAATCATTGCACAGCTGACATGCCTATTGTTTCAAGGTGATGGTGCTTAGAAGGAAAAAGAAAACATGCAAATGAGAGAAGAAATAACTATAGCAAACAAGTATTTTCACATCATGCATGTCTTTGTTTTCGTGCTCCCTTGGGCACTGGCTGCACTCAAAGGAGGTCGAGCATATGTGTTAATGACAAAAACTGTCACGGTCAGGAAGCCTCAGCAAAGGCAAAGATAGAAAAGGTAAATGATATTTTTATATTTTTTCATTGCAAATAATTCACTTATATTTTCAAAGTTATAGAAAATTCCTGACAAAATACATCCTTCGAACTTGCAGGACAAGAATGGCAAAGGTGATGTTTGATGATGGTAAGGGCTCTGCTGCCCTGGGGTTATTAGAGAGAGAGGACTGTCTCTGTGAGCAGAGCTCGCTGCTTCACAGACACCACGCTGCGCTAAAGCTGAATGAAGCAGAACTCAAATATAGGGGATGGGATAAAAGGTAGCAATTGCCTTGAATATAGGTCAAGTAGTCTTATTGCTTATTCGTTAGGTTTTATGTTTTTAAGTATAGGTTATCCTGGTATGTAATCATTTAAATAAGGAAATGCGGCCTGGTTGACAGTTCCTCACCACACCCCTCAGTCTACTGCCTTTGCGATCTCGACGGGGCTAGACAACCCCGTACGCAACCACAGCTTCTGCAGGCAGGCTTACTCATACACTGCCACACTAGCGTCTTTCACATTAACGAACCTACGGAATGCAATACCTTTCTGGGTCAGGTCGCCTTTCTCTTCATTAGAGAATTGAGCCTGGGATGGATTCTTGAAAGCTGCCAGGCATCCAGCAACAGTTTTCATTGTCAAGGGATAGACACTGCAAAAATCCTAACTAGCTATATAAATAGGAAAGAAGTATTTTTTTTTAGCGTCTCTTATCTTTCACATTTTTGAAGAAATAGCTGGCTGGGACTCTGTGGAAAATGTATTTCAGAGTTAGATTGCACTAGGATTTTACAGGGACACTTTTTCTTTCTCTAAATGAGCTTCACTGCTGGTTGCAAATATTCATGTAATTCTTATCATCTTTAAAGGGTATCAGGAGAATTTTCTAAGACCCTTTTCTAGGACCAAAAATCCCTCACAAAAGATATTGCATGTTAACTGGGGCTGTACAGCTGTGTAGCTCCATTTCCTGATTTGTTGCAGGAGTGCTCACAAATCACATTAATAGTCATCCCATACTAATTGCTAATGCTACATCCTAGTTACTAAGGCCACATGCCCCAGGACTCATTCTTTTCTTTAGTGCCCACTTGTAGCTGTAGCAGGCCCAGCAAGACTGGTAACACTGAGTCTGAAGGGGCACCCCAGCCATCTTTGGATGCTGAGCACCTGGGAGATGACTCCCCAGGTGAGAGCTATGTGGAAAATGAAGCCCACAGCTGCAGAAAGTACAATCCTAAAAGGCATATATCCGAGCAGAAGAACCCAGGAGTGCACAGATCAAAGGCTGGGCTGAAGGAGTAGATGCACTGGCTAGGAACTCAACCCCTGGTCCAGAAGAATTGATGGAACATCCATCCTATAAATGTATATAGACTGGTGAAGCGTGCAAATATGGATTGGTGGAATTAGAAAATCAGGACCTGATGAAGAGTAAGCTCACTAGCCCCTGCTCCTCAACCGCCACCACATGTGTTAATAACTTGCTCTTGTCTATCTTATATTGCTTGTATTGCTGGAGGAATTCTGATATAGAACCCATGAGAACTGGTGTCTGTGAGTGAGTTTTTTGGAACTGTTCTCTCAGGAGCCATATGCTAGTCCTAATATTCTTTATGTGGTGGATTTCCATATTATTGAACTCTCTCTGAAGCTACTGATTGTTCTTTATAGACATCAAAGAAAGCTAGATCAAGTTAGTAATGTAAACATTTTAGCTGTATGATGGTTACTGTCCAAAAGAATTTTGTTATTTAAGCTAGTGAGTTTTTTTCCTTCAGTTTGGCCATAGACCCTTTCTTTTGTCTTTGGTAAACTTCACAGGCAAGTCCTGCTTTCCACAGCTCTGAGACTTAAGACTTCCTTTGCTCAGTTGTGCTACCATCACTTTTTCTGTTCTCCTTACAGACAGCCTTCCACCTCTTCCTATTCAAAATCCACTTTTTTTTTTTTTTTTTTTTTTTCTATCTCCTATTTCTTCTACTAGAGAATCAGAATTATCAAAATTCATGGCAGATTGCCAAAACACAAGAGGTAAGAAGTCCTGTCAAAGCAAGTTATGCAGTGCTCTGCTGTAGATTTGAAACTGTTTTAGCCCTCAGAGAAGATGGACAAGGATTCATCCCGGATTGTTAGTTTAATTGACTTTAAAACAAACCTTTGCTGTATTTCTATCTCATGATGTGAAAATAACATAGATGCTTTTAGCTCTGCATGTCTAAGAAGAGCTAGAACTTGAAAAGAAAATAAATGATTTATTTGGCTCTTGGTGGTAGTTATTTTCGGATCAGCTTGCTTTTGTTTACAGTATGAAACCATCCCTGATAACTCAGCAACCAACATTCCTAATTTGAAGTTGTGGGGCTTTACAATAAAGTCCCAGTTAGATACCTTTCAGAAACTAAACATTCCAGGAAAGCTATCTATATAGGCATAGCAACTCCATGTGCATATGCATTTTAATTGCCTTATCTGTTTTTAGGGGCAATAATGTTAGTTCTTTTATCTCATCATGTCTACTCCATCACTTCAACCAGACTAAAACATAATCTAACCAGAAAGGATTCCAAACTACTTAGTTAAGATGCTTCCTGATGCTTGGGATATTGCCATTTAAAAATAAACATCCTAAATGAGAGGAAGTCCTGTGTCCTGACTACTTTTATACTGTTCGTGGATTTTACTCTTAGTGCAATGAATGTAGGGGTCTTCCGGGCAAATGTGGGAATCTATGTTAGAATACCATCTATACCATCTTGAAGAAAATGTCTAAAATAGATCAGGTGAATGGTGCCTGAAAAATACTCATTTATTGTCTATTGACAAAGAGAAAGACCAGGGTGATTAACTCCTGTGGTAAATGCTTGTGCCATAGGAATCTGAAGTTACATGAGATGAAACCTGCCTTTCCTCATAGCAGAATGCTTCCACTCTGATACCTGATATATCTTATACTGCCTAGGACTCTTTCACCAGGTCCAAAGGAGGTAGACTGTCCTCTGAAGAGCTAAAGTCTAGACAGTGTTATGCTCATAGTCTGTAGCAAAGCAGGGGCTCTTGTCAAAGGGAGATGTTACTCATTACCCAACATGGGCAAGGGTATACAGAACTACTGGCTTGATTTCCTCCCCTTGTTTGGGGAAAAAGAGTCCTTTGGTTAAGACAGTCTCTCTTTATATTGATCAAGAAAGTGAATTACATGCAAGTCTGTGATAAGTGTCTCTGTGCAATGGGTCATGGATTGGATCATTTTCCCCTGCAAAGAACAAGATTTTTCCGCAAACTCCTTACTATCAGTGGTTTTCATTCATGTTGCAGTTACATAGCTGTCATGGGTACTGCTTTTTCACACTTTGAATCTATTAATGGAGCAGGAGGGCTGGCTTGATGGATCATATAAAACAGTAGAAAAATAGGAGGTAAACCACAAAGAACTTCCCAGGTAACATCCAACCCTAAATGCTGCAAGAAACATATAATACAATCTCTTTCATAATTTAATCAAGCTCCATCTTAAAAGCTATTGGATTTTTACTTTGTTACTCTTAGAAGACCTATTCCAGAACCTGAATGTTTTGAGTGCTAGAATTCTTCTGCGTTTCAAGTCTCTGTTTAATTCATGCCAAATTCTCTTCATCTAACTTGCCCCTTGGTTTAAAAAGCTCTTTTCCTACATTGATCTTTATATTTATAGACAGTGATCATATCTGCTTCCCGCTCTTGATTTTCTGGACTAAGAGCCAATCTCCCATGGGCTCTCCATTTCCCTAGATGTCCATTTCAAAAATGCATTCCAGCTTTTGTGAACTTGGCTGAACAGGACTACATATGATACCTCAAAGGAGGATTTACCTCACTATCCTAGTAATCATTCCCCTGATCAGGAGTTAGAAATCAATCCATTTTTGTTATTCACAGATATTATAGGTGCTTTAGTAGATTCTGCAGAAGATATTTTGGTCCTTCCAACTCAACCTGAACCAGAACAAAGCAATTCAAAAGTGACCAGAGAGATCATGACGGTTTGGAAGTCTGAAATCAGATAAGCATGGCCCAGCCTAGAAAGCAGATTAGGAGAAGTAAGGGATTGCAAATACCTTGGCTCCCAAATGGTTGCTGCCGGTGCCAGGCTCAGGGACTAAGTGCACAGAATGTACTAAACGCAAATAATGGAAAATAATGATGACTGTAGGAATTTGTATTATACCTCATTCTTGTGCATGGAATAGAGAATAATTAACATCAGAAAGGAGATCCCCATCACAGAAATGGCAGTGTTGATGTGGTCAAAGACTTGAAAGTTTCTGGCAAGTGGAAACAGGAATCTAAAGCAAGCCCACTCCGTGAACTTGAGGCATGTCAGAAGGCTCCAGGAGTTAGTAGATAAGAGCAGGACATGGAAAAGAAAAAAAAATCATATTTTTTACTGAAATACTTTGATCAGAAATCCCCTGGCATCACAATTCAGGTTGATACTACTTTTGTCAGATACTGCACAGGCCACTAGAAAAGAAGGCTGTAAGGATCTCAACAGTACAGGAGGTATCTGTACAAATCAAGATATCCGTAGAAGAAAATCTGTGGTGTGCTGTGTCCAGAAGGTGTGGCGAAGGACAGTAGACATTTAGATGAAATGTGTCCTTGGTTGTCATCTGTTTAGAAAGGTAAGGGTCCAGTTGTTGGTCTCCACTGTATCATGACAGTAGCTCTAGTTACTTGCTGATGATTCATGATATGCCATTTATACCACAGCAGATATTTCCACTTGAAACACATCCAATCCATTTTATGCTTATTCCCTCCTTTCCAGCACATGTCTCTAAGATGTTAGCCTTTTGAGATAGAGTAGGCAGCAATACAAAAATCAATGCATAAATAATACAGAAATACCGAAGTATATATACTTCATTTATGCCATGAAAAATGGATTTTAATTAATTTTTCAAAAAGGCGGAGATGAATTAGATAAACAGAAATAAATATGATGCACAAAATAACATAAAATTTAGACTATTTCATAGTTCTCAGATTAAAATGTATGATGACCTTACATTCAAAAAAAGTAATGATATAAATATTCCCCTTTTCTACTTTAGAGACATTTGGTCTCAGTTGCGCCAAAAAAAGGAAAAAAAAAAAAAAAAAGAAAGCATTGATAAAATCATCTTGCTGTACCAGAACAGAGTTTAACAAGTCACTAGTAACAGTGAAGCTTCAGAGGCTGATCAGGCAGCTCCCAGAATTGCCTCCCTCTCTCCCCTGCAAAAAAAACCCAAAACAACAGCTGACTACCTGGGAATTTCTCCTTAATAACAGTCAACTCATTTTCATTCTGGAATGTGAGGATTTTTAGACCTATAGCTTAATTATTCCTATAGTTCTCAAGATTTTTAAAATTTGATTGAGGTCTTGGTGTCATTGTTTTGAAGCACTAGCTTCAATGGACTAATTATGTATGTGTGAAAATGCATTAATAGGTTTCCCCTTCTCATCACCCCTGACAAATATCAAATTGTAGCAAGTTATAAAATCACAGACTTTGGGGAGAAATTTTGCTGAAGTAATAAGATTTTATTGATTCATTATAAAATAAAGGTAGAATGTGAAGTATGGAACAGAGAAAGAGCAGGAAAGCAAAGTGAAGAAAAAAAAGGAAACAGAAAAGAAGAAAAAATATGTTATTTAATAATTCACAATAAAACAAACAGCTATTCTAATAAAGAAAAAATAGAAATGAATAGATACTCTTCTTACACAGATATGTCTGAGAATGAGGCAAAAGAAAAAAGAAAAATGAAATATTTGTAATTACTTAAGTTTAAGATAGTGCAGAACTACTTTCAAGCAAACAAGATTCTCATGACTGGTGAAGAGAAGCAGACTGACAGGCAAATGAAATGTTGCTGTTTCAGCCACACATCCCAAGCAAAAAAAAATCCACAGCTTTTCATAAAAGTCACGCATATTGTCATGGAAACAAAAACGGAAATGTTGCTTTGGTGAAGGATATTTCTGGAGCAACAAAAGCAAAGATGCATGTTTGCTTGTTTTGTTTATGCTGAGCAAAGGAAGTTCATTGTTAAGTTATCTCTGGATTGCTTCCATTATAAAGACTGCATTTCATTCAGTGCTTTTAACCTTTCATTAAATGCAGAAGAAAGAGGAAAACATAAAAATGCTTAATTTAAAAAACTACTTCATTCTAGTAATTTTCATAATTCTCATATTATTTTCATGTTGAAATGCAAAATTGCTCTCTGGATTTCTAGATTGAATTTATCATCTTAGGTGGAAATAAGAGTTTCAATATTCTTGAATTCTAGATGAAAACTGACTGATTTCTTTCAGATAAAGCCCATGTAAAGGGTGAGAAAAGGCAGCTTTGCCTTCTCCCCAGCACCAATGAAAAATGACAAGGACAGTTTCTGAGGCTTTTGGCAATTCAGAAAGGTAGATTGATTAACACATTGCCTGAAACACAAATAGCACTGTGAAACAGTTCCCCAAGAAGGAGTGAGTTACCTTGTTTGGCTAAACCAGGCTCCTATGAAAAAGAAAGAAAAAAAAAAAAAAAAAAAAGGAAGAATAAAAACAGAAAAATGAGTTAGTATGGTAAACGGCAACCAACCTGGAAGAGTTGAGAAAGCTCTTGGACGCCATAGATGCTTAGAATTTAACCAGGTTGGAATAATGTGCTGCGGAATAAAGTGCTGCAGCATCTCTGTCTTCTTTCTGATACATTGAGTAATAAGATACTTTCAAAGTAGAACAACAGCCCTGATTTTAAAAGCATGAAAATGGCCAAACACCTAAGTTTAATGGTCAAAGTGCTTATAAAGTTGGCTTTTCAGTGAATGTAGTTTAGAAAGAAGTGGCAATCTTATCTCGTTAAACAGTCAACCACAGATCTAAGCACTCATCTCTGATTGACTCTTTAAGAGGTAACAACAGGAACCAGGTTTGGAGCAAAAGCTGGTGTTCTCTTTTGTGCACAAAGTTGCTATAGCTGCCAGGGAGCCCTTTGCCAAAGGGTACTGAGAAATGACCTGATTTCAAAGGGCCACCTGACAAGTTTATGGACAAGTTAAATAAGAGGGTGACAATCAATAGAAACCAAAACTAGCACAGGAACTTCCCTAGATGAAGACAGTTAGAGGTTGGGAGAGTCAGGTAAAAATACTTGTCTGTTCTTATGTTCTTCCTTAAGCATTTACATATGGTCTCTTTTGGAAACAACAACAAAAATATATATGACCAAGTGGATCTTAGGCCTGAGGTATTTTACCTATCTTTTGTTCTTACAGAGTAAGCACTTCCTCCTCACTTGAAAGATTTTCTTCTCGCTGCCACACCACTTCATGTTCTCATCCTTTAAACCTGCTATCACAGATCTTGAAGAATATAATCTGGTTTGCATCCTTCATTCTGATGGCAGTTTTTTGCCTATTTCTTCAAATTAATTTCTTATCTGACCAGGTGCCTTCTGACAGACAGTGAGTGTGTCGGGGTTTGGTTCCCCGGCGCAGAGGGGTTCAGAGGGGCTGAGTGCAGTGCGGGGAGCTGGGTGCTGGTAATGGGATCCATCAACAGCCCCCAACGCAGTACGTGAGGAACCAGGTCAGAGTCCATCTGGGGAGCCCTGTCAGGAGCAAAAGGATACAGGGACAGAGATAAGTTACAACATGGGTCCAAAAACCATCCACCAGGCAGGGCCAGAGACTCAGCTGGGGACAGAGACTCAGCTGGGGACAGGCACAGCCACAGCGACACTGGGGCAGGGAGTGGGCTGAAATGGGGTCCTGGGCCACGGGAAGGAGGCTGGTAGTGCCCTCAGAGCCTTGATGGTACAAATCAGTGCAAAAGTTGAGTTTAACCCCAGTATCTATTGAATACTACAGTATTATAAACAGGAAATGTAGACGCTTTGGTTGAATAGTAGTACAATATTATGCTAGGAACTATAAGTTGAAAGCCTTTTTTATTCATATGCTATTATTCATTCAATTTGTTTTTATTCTGGCAAGAAGCGAATACAGATTACAAGCAGATAAGATCTTTTCTTTTTTCTGGCTTCATTTAGATGTATAGCAGTCAGGTTCTTCCTAACTAGCGTATCAGGTATATGTGTCAACTTTCATTACTCTCTCAAACAGGTAGGTAATTAGCCTATAGAAAATATCTGGAATTGAATTAAATCCAAATGGCTGATGAAAAAACCTCAATATCCTCAAAATGGCAAATTAGTTATACAGTATTCTAAAGATGGTAATACAGTTAGTCAAATTCTGAAACTGCACTAAAGAATTATGATAGGTCCATTGCAAGTATTTCTATCTAAGCTAGTTACTCTCGACTTCCTTTTTAATCCGTGAAAACAAATAAACCCTTTTTAGGCATGATGCAGCTCATCTTAAAGCATACGTCTAAAATTGTCCTAAAAATATCCACTTATCTCTGTTGACTATAAAGAGTGATGCTCTCCAGTGCAAACGTGACCTGGTAGACTATTCGCACGTTGGTGAGATGAATCCCACATTGTATGTCTGAACAAGCTTTAAAATACCATTCAGACTTCTCTCAAAAATGATTCTTCTTTCTTCCTGATAAGCAGACTCTTCTATCAGAAAGATACTTACTGAAGTGTATTCAATTCTGTCTAGCTCCATTTAACATCTGTCCCTCAGCATCACTAGAACATGCCTTGGAGAAGGAAACAAGTTAACTGGAAGTCATATGTCAACTTTGATGTCTTTCTTCCAGGCACCTAGTTCTGTGAAACTTTTCCTTATTCGGCTAGACTGTCAGAGCTCGTTATTGTCACACACTGGCTCAATGTATTAGCCTCACAGCCTAGGATAGCTTAACACATATTATTAATTTATAATACAAAGCTCAAATACCTAAAGTCAACTCTGACAGAGAGATCAGTAAAAATACGCTCTTAAATTCTATTATATAATTCTATTTATTTTCTTTGTCTTCACTTGTTCACAAGAAAATAAAGCATTTATGATATTTAAGTACACTCTCCGTGGCAGGACAATTGTGAGGAAAACTACTGCAAAGTAAATTTGTGTGACCAATTATTTTGTCTCTAGTTTAAAAAAACCCTTTACATAGGTCTGTGCATGCATAAATAACTTCTACAGCTTGGTAGAAAATACAATTTTCATATTTTTTCCATAAAAATATCATTCCACTGAAATCAAAACTTTCTGTAGAAATGGGCCGGTTCTGTGACCTCCCATCAAACAAAACCAATCCATCTTGAAGCACCGTGATGGGTTCAAAGTATTAATCCTACTGAATCACAAGAACTACTTTTCATCTCCAAACAAAATTTTCTCAATTATGAACTAAAACACATAAAATAAACACTGGAAAGAACCACTTCAATTTTACTGAACAAGGGCAAATTTTCAAATATGTAATTTTCTTTAAAATTTGAACTATGTTTTCTTTATTCCTGTATTGAAGAAAGCAAATTCTGAAATCCATTTCCCAGAGAACACAAATATCATTCCCAGTACAACTCTAATCATTTTGGGGGTATGTACTTTAGAAATAAATCCTTCTCCAGTTAGCAACTCTTCTAAAATAGACGGATGATTCACACCCCGGAGGTGCCTGTTTCTTTCAGATGGCTATAAGGGGAATCTAGGTTGATGAGTCTAGACATTGACAACCAACTCTCAGATATGCACCCTTGGGCGCGATGACTCCCTTCTATTGTAAAATTGTAAAGATGACAATACTATACAATTGCTGAAAAATCAAGGCATGTTTATCAGCAGCCAGCTTTAAAACAGTGTAGCTATGGAGACTGCGGAATCCCCGTTATTTGAGCATAGGAACGTGTTAAAGAAATGCCTGCCAGGTAGAGGCTGTGCTAACGGGCTCCAGTTCGTTGGGCTCCCTGCCTTACGTTGGGTGGTCCGGCCCGTAGCTGGCACACAGAAGCACAGCGCTCCCCTCCGCAGGCCTTGGCACAGCAGTGCCCTCCTCTCCGAGGGCCACAGCCGCAAATCGCAGCGCCGAGTGCTCGCGCCCGCCGTGATGCCAAGTGCCCTTCAGCCACTCGTGGCCTTCCTGTGTGGCGTTGCATGTGGCCTACGTCCCAGTGCAGGCCTGGAGCAATAGGGCAGGGCTCAACGGGATCACGCAGCTGTTCCTCACCTTTTTGCCATGGACCATTACAGCCTGCTTAAATTTAGCCTTGCCTCTCAATAGATGGATTGGGTACATGACCTCTTAAGTAGGTCTTACTTTAGAGTAAGTTTATGTCTTAATCTAAACCAACTCTAAACCTAAATACCCCTAGCCCCTAACCTTAACCCTAGCCCAAACCTAACACTAAGGCTAACCCTAAGTGTAAACCCTAAACCCTAAGTATAACCCTAATGTTAACCCTAACCCAAACCCTACCCTAAGCCCAACCGTGTCCAACGCTAACCCTAATTCCTAACCCTGTCTCCCTCTGGCTCCCGCTTAGCACTGTCCATCCATGGTGGCCCCATGGCTCCCGCTGGAGGGCAGATGTGTTCCGGGGCTCCCCAGAGCGCCCACCTAGCCCTTACATTTCAGAGCTGGACGGGTCCTAATGTTTGCAAATATTCAGGTAGTTCACTTCCAGTGATTAGAGCTAGAATTTCACACTTCAGGGAGCTGGGGCTTTTGTCACTTTGCACCTTGAGGGGGTTGCGAAGCCAAATGAACTAGAGATTGTAAGATGAACAACTTGCAGTCATTTGAGCTGTGCAAGTAAGCTATTCAAATAAGGAGTGCAAAAGACTAAAACTGACTTTTTATTTTTACTCCTGCTGCTGTCTCACTTCATATATTCATATGTTCAGGCCAGCAGGAATGGGAGCCCCTCTCTGAGCCCTTGCTGTGCACTCCAAGGGAAAAAGAGACGTGCTAGTGCCACAGGAGAGCTTACATATCCTGCATTTCAGCAGTGTTCCCCAACTGGGGTTGGGTATAGCCAATTTATGCCTTTTTTTGTTGTAAACCTTGTCAGCACTGAAGATGGAGATGAACATAATTTGTGTAGTGACTAACGAAAGAATGAAAAAAAGAAGTTTTACAGCGCATCCCTCGCGTGGGGATGAAGGAGTGGGAAGAGAGGGCGAGCCAGCTTTGGGCTCGGCGGCGTGGGGTGCTTCTGTGGCGCAGGACGAGTTTGAGCACAGGGAAGACGTAAGCAGCCTCTCTTTTAGTACATTTTTCAAGGCAGATAGAGAAGCTGTGTGTTTATTGTGTCGTTGTTCAAATAAGGCAGAATTAAGGTTATTTGAGAACTTATAATAACTCTTCATTTCCTGGTTTTCAAGAAGCCTAATGTTTGTTGACTTTTCCATTCCGAAAGGGCACAGGACCTTCCAGGAATACTGCCACTGCCTTGGAGTTTTTCAGCAGTGAATTACTTAGTTGGAGAGAATGCAATTACATTTGGTTTTGTACCTGCTAGTGGCCTATCAAGCAGTTGCAAATATCCATTGCAGATGTGGCTATAGGGATTTAAGTCAAGCGCGCCAAGCTTTCACGCCGTGTTTTTCTTCAGCACATACCTGAGCTGGAGACATGATTTCCCCCGTTGCACAGATAAGAAAAGGGTGAGCTCACAGGGCACGGCCACAGGTCACCCCATGGGCCTGTGAAGCGGCTCTCGCAGTCCTAGGCCCCTCTTCTCTCCACTAGCTGCAAGGGTGCAAGAAGCACCCAGCTCTCGTCCCTAGGCTTCTACACTCCGTTACACCACAGTTTGAACTGTGGTTGTCTCTGAAATATTACATACGGAAATAGAAAAGAAACTTGGATTCATAGTCCAAAACATCAATGAATTTTCATGATACAGTAATCTTAAGCATTTAAAGGCAGACTGATGTATCTCTCACATCAGCTTCCTCACTCTTTCACATTTCCAGATCCTGTTGCCTTTTTCTTCCCATTATAGCAATGGCATTTCAGAAGCAGAAAACATCCATGTAATCTGGCAGCTGTAAGAAAAACTCTTTCTTCTTTCCCCAGAAGCTACCCTGGGGAACCCTAGCTCACAAATTCCCCAAAGCGTATCTCCAGACCTGAATCACTACAGTGCACACCAAACTGAGTAAGCACACACAGTTTAAGCACTTAAAATAGCTATCCTTTGTACAGGGTACCCGGCTGCTCTGCTCTGTTCATCCCAATACTGTCAGATGAGCACAGGGACTCCTGCAAAAGAGGCATGTGGAACAGCAGCTCCGAGCATGTGCCCCACAACGGGTGCAGGAGGTCGCAAGGAGCCCCTTGGCACGAGCTTGCACTGCAGGAAGGTGCACTGCTTAGAGCTGTCTAAAAGATATCCCTCCTAGAGAAACAAAATGGAAAAACCCTGCACCTGGCGTCCCATATGCCTATTCCCATTCTAGCCTTTCATCACCCTCTAAGATGTACTTTGATAGTCTCTCTTTCCCAGGATCGAGTCCTTTCCCGTTCCCTCCTGCTCTTCCTCAGCCCTTACTTTGCGCCTCTAACCCCTCCCTCTTTTCTGTTTGCCTCTCAAGCCCTCACTTGCATAATCCACTGTCTTTAAAAAAGCAACTCATGAGTGTCCAGCTGTGTTCTGATTGCACTTACAGTAAAAGCTCAAAGCTTGTGATTGTCTTGTGAGAGGTATTATGTATTGGATTCTGTTAAATTTTATGAGGGATCTCAATGGGCTTCAATACGTTTTTGCTTAGGCTCAAAATCCGTGAGAAGACTTAATTTTAAAACTCTCTTGCTGAAAGGGTGTCCTTAGACACCTGTTTCTGTTGCCTGGTTGTATTTTCATTTCAGAAGAAAATTAACAACAGGTGAAGCTTATCAGAATTCTATGGTGAATCTATTCAATTTAAGATATGCATATTTTTCTCTAGATTCTACTTATGCATAATATCTATGAAAAAATAATTTACTATGTATATACCCCTTATACCCCTGAAATACTTTCTTCTTTGGAAAAAAAAATACATTGTCACTATATCAAATTATATTCTATTAAGTGTTAAAAATAGCTAGGTTTCTTCACTATCTATGATGCAAACTGCTGATATTTATTATGGGAACCTTTTCTCACCCCTTTAACTATGCTAATTGTAATTAGAACTAAGTGAAAACACTCATGTTTATTTGATTCATTTTACCTTTTTGCCGCTTATAAGTCATCTGCAAATAGACAAAGCCTTTCTGGAATCCATTCTTTGTTTAAATGGCAAAACCTCCTTGAAAGCTTGATTCTCTAAACTCATGAGTGAACAAGTGTAATCCCCCCACTGTTTTACATACAGTTCCCCAGGGGCACCAGGAGGCTCTTCCTCAGTGACGGGATGAGAGGACACAGAGTGTCCTTTCCCCATGGCCTGGCAGGTGCAGGCGCCAGGGGCTGCTCCTCGCACAGCTCCTCTCCCTGTTCCCCCAGGCTCCTCCCTCTCTTAGACTCCAGCTCCTAAACAAGACTGAAAAGCGTAGGAGTAACCCACTAACATTTATTTTATACCCCCATATTTTGAATAATAATTTAGAAAGAAAATTGAGGGAAAGGAATTTGGGGGAAAGGGCAATCCATTTTGACATGAATCCTTTTAAAGAAAAATTACTGCAATTCCTTTGCAATATTTGATAAAAAAAAAATAGGGAAGTCAAAAACCTTCTGTTATACCAACTATTTGAAGATCAAAAAGAAGTCAAGCTCACATTTTTCCAGGAAAAAAAATTCTCTAGCTGTGGCTAACATATCCTAAGAGATTTGTGTGTGTATATATATTTTTTTTTTTTTCCATAATAGTGAAAAGATTTTTAGAAAACCTTCTCCTTCCTTACATCACAGTAATTTCAATGAGTCTTAAGAGTGCAGTGAGCTTCACTCCATCCTGGAAAGCAACCAGGAAAGCATCCCTGTAAGGAATGGCAAGGGATGTTAAAAATAACATGAAAAACTTCTTCAAATACATTAATAGCAAAAGGAAGATCAGGGAAAATGTGGGTCTGCTGGTGAATGGGGTGGGTGCCCTGGTTACAAAAGACACAGAAAAAGCAGAGTTGCTGAACGCCTGCTTTGCTTCGGTGTTTACCGAGGGCAGCCCTTTAGAGTCCCAGGCCCCAGGAACAAGACAGGAAGCGTGGAGAGAGGAAGACCTGCCCCAGGTTGAGGAGGACTGGGTCAGAGAGCACCTAAGGAAACTCGATACCCACA
>VZSV01000085.1:1624271-1645018 GCA_013398735.1 Nothocercus julius | reverse complement strand
AGTCCTGAGCCACCTGCTGTAGGTGACCCTGCGTGTGCAGGGGGGTTGGACTAGATGATCTCTAGAGGTCCCTTCCAACCTCAACCATTCTGTGATTCTATGACTCTATGGTGTATTGGTCCTGCCTCAGGGTAGAGGGATGGACTAGGTCAGTGCTCTTCAACATGCGATCTGGAAACACTAGCTGCCCATAAGAGAGCACACCACTTTCTGTGATTTTCTGGCAGTACATCAAAACATTTCAAAGCAAGGAAGCAAACAAAATGAGGAAAATAGTACAATTCAACTTCATTTTTATATCCCCAAGTAAATTAAAACTTGGGGATATAAACAGAAGGTTGTGTGTGCATATTTTTCTTAGCAATTGGTGATTCTTGAATTGGAAACAGTAGAGAAACACTGGACTAGAAGTTCTTTAAATGACTCTTCCAACTCTTTTCTGTGACTGGAAGTTACGAAAAGGGTAGGTAGGTACCAGGCATCACTTTATTTACTCCTGCCCTTGTGATTTTTAGGCATAAATTTTGTTTATGTCCTGTGCTTTATTTTTGTGGTGATCTTTAATCTACTGTTGTTGTCCAGAAATCAGCACTTCATGACATACAGCTTTATGCTAGACACGTTTGATTCACTTCCCTCCACTGAGGGCCCAACGCAGCGGGACCTGTGCAACGACAGCAGCCTGCGCAGGTTTGAGCACTACTGCTAGACGATGCTGTATTAGCCAAGTCTCGTCACTGAGAGAGCACTTTATTGTATTAAAAGTGCAATTAAAACAAAATCAAATACTTTCATTAACTGCAACAACTAAAAATTATACTCCCAGTTGCTTTCTTCTCATTAAGAACATTTGCATTTGAATAACTTTTCAACTGTGTGTATTTGTAATTAATGCAATTACAAGCCAGGGATCTGTTCCCCAAAGTAAAGAAAACTTCTTTATCAGTTTTACTATTTTAATTAAAATAAGACTTTGTATAGTGAATTATTTAATGTCTGTTATCTGAAAAGTACACACACAGATAACAAGTCAGCCGCAGGATTTGGGACCGTGCCCATTTATTTTAGAGCTAGTAAAAGTTCTGGAGTCCACAGAGGATAAATTGCTGGGTCCAACCCTGGAATACTGAGCAATCTGACTTTGTTGGTTTAAAACAAGGGCCTATTGTTTATTTAGCTTTAAAAAAATCGTCTCTTTTTTTTCAAGTTATTATATGATAGATTGGAAGATACATATTCATAAAAGGGGAAAACCCTTGGTAAGAGGATTAAAAATGTTCACAGCAAGAAAGGGAAAAAATGAACCATGGTATATTTTAGAAATAAACTAACATAATCTGGGGCTGTCATTTACAACAAGGGGGCTCAAAAGCTCTCTTGATATCTCTATTGCCTATCACAAATACAGTGGAAAAAAACACTGAAGTCCAGGCACGTATAACCCTACATTAGGTATACTGCGACCTGCAAGGGAATTATGACTGGGAAAGAGAGAACACATTTAGGGAGAAATCAGAATATTAATCTGACATTGAACTCACACTTAATATAAATTATCATGTCAGAGAAAATGGAGTTCTACATCACTTGTAGGTGTAGAACTCGCTTGTACGTTACTTAGAGCCTTTCATGCATTCATACTTCCATGCATGAGAATATTCCTGCTGAAATAATCATCCCAGGAAATTTACTGGGATCCAAGAAGACCCATCTCCTGTAGATGCGTTTCATGTTGAGCTCCAACATGAATTCTCCAATGGGTTTCCAAAGAAGAGTGCTCTTACATGTGGCCTTCTTCCACGATCCCTCAGGGCACATCCTCTCCCTGAACACCTTCTTTCAGGAAATTACCTTAAAGTTTTCTACGGTCTCAAATTTGGTTGAAATTTGTTCCTAGATTCAAAAGATCTTGAACGAGTAGGCATGAGGCAAAGAACTGAAAAAGACAACCAGCTGACAGAAGGACATAGAAGAAGCAAATCTCATTTTCCATTGGAAAGCATTTTGAATAGAATATTATAAAGCTATATAAAATCAAAGCCTAATTTCTTCATAGTTTACAAATCATACATTATAATTAAATACTACACAAAATCATACATTATAATTAAATACTACACAGTTTCTCTTATTTGACCTCTAAAGTAGTAGTAAGCCTTCTGTACAAAATAAATTGCTTTAAACCAGGTCCTATTGAGACTGCATGTTATCTCTTCACTAATAGTTAATCGTAATAAACTTGTCAGCCAATACAAAAACTTAAACTAATTTAATGGAATATGATAGATATTTGATGTATTTATGCAGAGGTTCTTTTAAACATAGACATCGATGAACTATAAAATAAAAAAGGAATATATTCCTTTACCAGAATTCCTTTTCCTGGAATATACTTTGAACAGTTTTACAAATTTATCTTCAGGTTTTTATTGTATTTTCAGATATCAGACAGCAGCTAATTAAAGTTTACAAGAAGTTTTTTTTTTTTTTTTTTTACTCAGAAATTAAAAACAGGACGAAATTGAGAGTGAGAAGAAGAATGGAAAGATGCGTTTGATAGATTAGGTAAGAAAGATGCAAATTTGTTCTAGCAGTGTGTAATTATTTCAAGGAATCTGCTGCTCAAAAGAAGATAAATGATATATTAGAAGAATTCTATAAAAATCCAGGTAAGAACTTCTAACAAGAAAATTGATGATTATTTTAAAAGATGAGTCTGCTGTCACTTACACATAATGGGAAAAATCTCCTTTTTTTATCTCTCAGGAAATTGAGCAAAGCAATTAAATTCTTCAAATTTGAAAACTTTTACTAATGACAGGTTTCCAATAGTGTTTAAGAGACATTACTGACTGCTCATACTTCAGAATTTAATTCATATATTTATTTCCTTTACAAAAGAGTTACTTGGACTGCCACTGTGCAAACAATGAATCTTGCACTGCTTAAAACAGACAAGGGTCATTTGAACTATAACGGTTTGTACACCAAAGTCTGCCCTTAATAAAGGCTGCAAATTCATTGTCAGCCCTGTTATTATCCAGTTCAGAATATATGCCAAAATGAATTTCAAAAAAAAAACAAGTAGACTTTAGAGAATATAGTTTATTTATTAGCCAAAACACACACAAAACCCAAGATCTAAAACCTCTGCCACAAACATTAGGTATGTTAATTACCTAAAACTTCCTTCCTGTGGTGGTTTTCACTGTTCTCAAAAATCCTTTGATTGCACTCAATAGCTGTACAAAATCCCAAGTCATGTCAGTCTGGAAAGATCTTCATCCAGTGGATTAAGGTAGTGGTAGCAGTGTGAAGTATCTGAATACTACATTAAATCTGGGAGCCATCAAATGAGATTAGTTCTATTCCTTTTGTGTTGGACACAGTCTCTACACTGCAGCAATCTGTATTTATGTATGTATATAATATGAAACAGGCATTTTTCAGTGTCTTTTGATTTAGCAAAGGGAGCTATTATCAGCTAAGTACTTGCTTGGAGCTGGACAAAATTCAAGCACTTTTACATGGAAACTGAGTCTTACTTCCGTGACACCCAGCAGAAGGCAGCCCAATCTGACTGAAGATTCTGATTTCTGTGGCAAGCTAAAATAAAACACATTTCATCTCTGTTAAACAATCCCTCTTTAAAATGTTCCTAGGATTCTTCTTCATATAGACTGCAGACTAGCAATAGTATTTTGGATCAATGTGCTAGTATATATTTTATACATATTCATTCTGCAGTCTAATCATAGAAATGTTGGGGCCATAAATGAAAGAATGCAAAGTAGGAACCTTCTTATGAATCCTGCTGGTTTGTGTGTAGCACAAGCCAACTCCTTCACCAAGTCCGTAATGAAAAAAACTCTGTGTTCAAAGAGACCTAATAATAGCATGCACTCTCCTGTCAGAAAAGTTTTCCACAAAAACGGTCCGTGCAGTATTTCAGTTACATCTTCTGATAGTGAACAAGTCCAAGAGAATTATGTATCAATACTGGCACTTACCTTCTTGGGTTTCTCTTCCACTGACCTAGATACTCTGAAAATATTGACAGAATAGAAACAAGAAAAGAAGTTGCTTAAAAAATAACTCTGTAAAATAGAGAAGTCACAGAAATTTAAGTTTGGAAATTTCTAAGAATGGGATGGACCTCTTGAGAACAAGACTATATGTATCTAGTTCAGGCCTGACAGATATTTGGGTAACCTATTTCTAAAATCTTCTCATGGAAATTTAAAAGAAGTGACACAATGGAGCTTCTATTGCTTTAGAACAATCCTTCAGATAGAAGGTTTTCTTCAACATATGTTTTGATGAAAATTAGATGTTATATATTTGTCCAGCTGATAGCTCTTCTCTTTGCAGGGACCTTTTACACACTGGAAGAGTTAGTATGCTCCCTTAGAGGGTGCTTATATATACACACACATATATAGTATGCATGTATGTATCTAATTAAATCAAATCTGTCGGATATAAGTTTTTAAGTGACTAGTGAAGTGTTCCTCCAAAGAAATCACTGAAGTGCTAATCAGTAGAGCGGAGAAGAAGACCAAATGTCTCCAGAGTAGATCCTATCCACATGACAAACTGGAGGTCTTCCCTGACACTTACCTCTCCTTTGACTGCACAGCAAAAGTAGACACCGTTATAGAGGATTCTTCACTAAATGCCACTACTAAAATGCAGGTCAGACACCTAAATGAGAAGGTTTCCCACTGCCTATTTCTTCTATTGTCTCTTAGAGATCGTATTTTCTAAAATGTTTATGTTTATTGTTGTCCTCTGGCTGTTTTTTTTTTCTAAAAGTTCATTGTAGTAGCCCAGCTGGTGCACTGCTCACGCCAAATAGTGCAGATCAGTTACCTTCTGAGCCTTACATATGACACTTCCTTAATACATAGCAGAATAAGCTTGCCTTTCCAACAGCAGCACCATACTGCCAAAGTGAACTGAGTTCCTAGGCCACAGTAATTCCTTTACCCACCAAACCTCAGGAAGGAGGAGGTGGCACAGGTATTATTCTGGTGCTGGAATTTATTGGTCAGATGAGACACTGTAAGGAAGGAGTGACATTGAGATGACAATATGAAAACAAAGCTAATTAGAAGCCTGACTATATACTTCACTGAAAAACGAAGTAGATTTTGTGTTGAAGGAAAATTGCATGTCTCATGCAGTGCTTAGCTTTATATTCCCTTTGAATTGTATCTTTATGCATGAAACTACTCAGAGAGTTTTATTGCTATATTGAATAATAGAAGCCAGAGCTGGTGGGAATCGAAAGATGTATCTAGTCCCAAGGCATAATCAATTATATCTATGTCACTCCTGACAGATTTGTCAGACTGGCTCTTAAAGAGGAACCACTGTCTATAGCAAGACCATCTATTTCAGTACTTTCACTGTTCCTAGCAAAAATAATCTAATGACAATATTCAACCTTAAATTTTACTATGATTTAAGCCCATTTTATATTTTCCTACTCCCATGAACCCAGAGAACAGATTATCCTCCTGTTTTCAAGTCTTTTACATAATTGAAGAATTGCCATGTCTCCCCAGCACTTTTACCTTTCTTATAATAGCACATCATAGATTCACGTTTAACTTGAGCACCACCATCCATTCTTCATGCTATACTGTAGATAAGAACTATCATTCGACTAGAGCAGTGCTTTGAATTTGTCCCTGAACTGCATCCTAATTTTCTCAGGCTGTTTCTCTGCCTCAATATTAAACCTCTCTTGAGTGTATTTCAGTCCTCCCAGCTTTGAGCTGTCTGTAGACATAAAACACATGCAATCAATACTGAGAAATATAGCTTAGGGTTATACCTGCAAGCCATTGCACACATGAGATTTTCTGCATGGTGTATGGGAGGGACAAAAGAAAACAGAAACAGAAGAACAATTTGAGATAACAATTCTGGAGTAGTCACACCAAGCATGTTTATTCATAAACAAAAATTATTAGAGAAGTGATTCATGTAAGCAACACTATCCCTAAGCAATTTTAATTTATGAATCGTATATTAACAGAATATGGCAGAAATCCACGCTTCTCCAACTTTACTGCCAGGTAAATCCATATGCAAGTCTATCCTTCTCTTAACCATGTTCTTTAATCTCTCTTGTAGAGGTGTTTCAGCAATATTAGACACTTTGTGCTTTACTGATGCTGCAATTTAATAATTGAAACATAGATGCAGTTTCCAAATAAAATCTAGCTATTTATCCAGTTTCGAGGTACATGTTCAAAGGTACCCTGATCCATCACTAAGGCCTGCTCTATGCCTTCCCCCAAACAACACCCATCACCTGAAGCACAAAGGCTCCTCTTCACCACTTCACCCATACACATACACGTACTCAGCTATCTGAAAACGCACTGTACTCAGACACTGTTCTTTCGTTTGCACTTACCCTTTGCAAGTCTTTATATAATCATCCCAGAATGCTTTTACGTTTCGTTTTGTGAGATAACCATGGAGACCTGAAAGGGCTGGTGTTTCTCAGCAAGGAGGAGTAAGGCACTGCTGCAGAGTCTTTGTAGAGAAAGTAATCCAAAACTAATCCTGCTTATTTCAGCAATAGTCCTTCTATAACGCAAGCAGTCAACATTGTTCAGAATTTTTAGTAGATATTTTATTCTTAATCTGGAAGCAGTTCTAAGAGAAAAGGAAAATTTAATTGTTGGGAACAGTTAGCAGCCTGATCAGCAATGTCAGAAACACTGCAACGCAGCTTCACGTGTTGTTTGCAGACATGTTAAGCAAGCTAATTTTAGTAGTCCTTATGTATTCTCCAAACATGTGTTCATTCTTTATGAAATTATGGGATATCTTAGTAGAGGGATTTCATGTAAATTATTTATGAGTAATTCTCTGGCTTGGTTTGGCTTATGTCCACTCTCAGTAAGAGAACTTTAAACTCCTTAAGTGGAAGCAAAATTTGAAATATTAAAGAGAGTATTTATATATACATTCTCCTTCTATCTATGGATTTCAGACATGAGATAAAAGGTTTCTGTTGTTGATTTTTTCAGCTCTCTTGGTGCTACTGCAGCAGAGTCACTGCAGAGTTTGAAGCTCCATCTTGGAGGTTTCAAACTGACAGAGAAATGCCCCAAACCAGAAGCTGCCTTTTGATTTGTCAAAAAGAAGTCTGTGGGCTAGACACAGCAATATTCTTATGGTATGAGAAGGATCAAATATGATAAATCACATTTCATACACGCTGGAGAAACAATCACATTTCTCCATCAAATAATAGCAGTTTGCATCAGGTAATGATTTCAGGAGTCCACATCTGAGCCCTAACTATATTATGCACCACTGAAGGTTTTGTCCTAGGTAAGAGAGAGGTTAATGGACAGAAGGGTCACATTTATATTCCAAACTGGCCAACTTCTCACTCTGCTTTTATTTTAACAGATGCACTCAGATACAAAACAAGTCATGTTGTCCAGACAGTTTTGTTATATTTAAATGAGAATATGTTTAAAATAAAAATTAATTCAGCAGCCGTTCAAGTAATTTCCATTACCCAGTTTAATGCTCCCCATTACAGACAAATCTTCTTTATGGAACCATACAGTGACAGATCGGTTCTGCCTTGTTATCAGGTATCTAGCAAGCGAGTGTCATCAAACAACTCTGGAGACTATAAATGATGTTCTTGTTCCCCTGGATACACCCTCGTGTCCTTTGTGACTTTACTTTCCTTTGCCTTTCAAAAAGAATTACTAACGAGCAGCATTTGAATTACCCGTCATAATCAAGGCTGTCCTTTGTTTTCAATAAACACATTTACTATTTGTTATGGCTACTGTATTGAAGTAATTTTGTCATCTAAACTCTCACACTGCAAGACAGTGCCCAGTATATAGCACTTTCAGTTGTCTTTCACCTTTTCGTAACATTTTTTTTTTCTCTCTCCTTGAAATTCTGGAAACTTTCCCCAAAATGATAACCAAAAACATTCTATATCTTGCTATTTTTCTCTCAGATTGACAAAAGTATTTTTTTGTTCTTGTAGCTGCATTCCTTGTAACCTGTCCTAATTTTGTGCTTTACCTGAAAATTTGGACTTTTATATTAAAAGAAAGGGGTGGGAAAAGGATCTCAGCTTGCCAGATCAACATGCTCCTGAAATTAGCAGATCATTTCTCAGATCATAGCAAAACTGTCAACTAAGCAAAATCCTAAACTCTGTAAAATCCGAATAATGCAATGGATAATCTGAGGTATGATATTTTCAAAGATACAGTAGGGACAAAGGTACTCCAGGTAAGGTGGCTGTTCAACAATACAAGAATGTACAAATTGGTCAGGCTGTTTGATCAGAAACATTGTATTCTAATATCCATTTCTGAATGCAATATTAAATGAAGTTGGCCTCAGGGTGTCCGTGTCAGTCAGTAGCTCAAAACTCAAGGCCCAGCAGATATAAGAGTTGTTAGCATTATTTTCAAAAAGAAATCACACAAAGTGAAGGGAAACTCTCTAAGAGCATTTGTCTGAACGTGTTTTACTGACTATCCTGAACATGTTGGGGAGTGATTGATCAATTAAGTTGCAAGAGAAAAAAAAAAGTATAAATCCAAGCATACTATAAACAACAACCATTCATCAGCCACCTTCAATGCAAGCTGAACCTGAGTAGGAAATAATAACGGAACTGTGTTATGAGCGTTTCCCATGACATCCTCACAGACAACCTGCTAACATATGCGCTGGATAAGACATCAGCGAAGTGGACTGAAAACTGGTTGAGCTGCTGGGCTCAAAGGGTTTTATTAGTGGCACAGAGTCCAGCTGGAGGTAAGTCACTAGAGGTGCACCCAGGGCTCAGTACGGGGGTCAAAGCTGATTAACATTTTCATAATGACCTGGGTATTGGGACTGAACGGACACTCAGCAGGTTTGCTGACGTTAGAGAACTGGGAAGAGGGGCTGATACAGCAGAAGCCTGGGCTGCTGTTCTGAGGGCCTCAACCGGTCGCAGAACCGGGCAGAGAGGAACCTCATCAAGCTCAACAAAAGGAAACGCCAAATCCTGCCCCTGGGGAGCAATAAGCCCCAAGCACAGCGCAGGCTGGGGCCTGAGCAGCTGGAGAGCAGCTTTGCACAAAAAGATTTGAGAATCCTGGTGCACAAGCTGACCATGAGCCAGCAATGTGGCCTTGTGGCCAAAAGGCCAATGGTGTCCTAGCCTGCATTAGGCAGGGAGTTGGCAAAAGGTTGAGGGAGGTGATCGTTGCCCTCTGCTCAGCACTAATGAGGTCACATCTGGAGCGCTGCGTCCACACTACGGTTTGTGGTGGGTTTTACTTCCAGCTCCGCTGATACAAATACAAAATAATTAAACATTTCAGTGATGGAAAACTGCTGCAGGATTCACATCACACCCATTACTTCATAGTTCTGTGGAACATAAATAGCACTGGTGTCTTTCCTGCAGGATTTTCATGGTGAAGAACTATCTTTCCCTCGCCTTGATATAGATTAATTTAGCAAAAAAAAAAAAAAAAAAAAAAAAAAAACCTTTATGAAAGATACACCAGGACAGCAATGCCAGTTCTCCTTTCCTCTCTGTGCTGTATGACCAAAGGTCTTATAGACTTTTCCAAAATGCCTGTGTACTTCAGCTCGCTTTCTTTTAAATAAAAGGACATGGGCGCTGAGATTTCTCTCATGCTGTTTAGCAGTCCAGAATTTAGCTATCTAGGGTAAGTTCAGCCATCTAGGTCTCCCTCTGTCGTCAACAGAGTGGCAGGTACTTCCAGTGGATGAGTCATTTCATCTTATTTTAGAAATGTATCTTAGGACAGTATGAATCACTCTGAAAATCCCTCTCCCCGCGGATTACAGAGGAAGTCTAGATGACGAGCTTAACCCGGACACCTAAATTTTACTTCACAGCTACTTTAGCTGCCTGCTATTTTGTGTTCCTACAACAGTCATGTCAATTAGAAAGGAGTGTTTCTTTGAACGTAGAAAGGTGTCAGCTAAAGGCAATATTGAGACAAGTGCTTTTTAGATGGGCGCTGAACTATCAGATCATAATAGCATTAAACCACTATCAGCCTGTCTTTATTGTAACCAGGAATCCTGAAGTGGAAAGTCCATATTCCTCTGCCAACTTCTTGAGCTAACTAGTTCACATTCCTACACTTTGAAAAGGCAGGTGCAGCTGGGCAAAAAATCTGGCAAACAGCAACCCAATAAATCAGTGACTATGTATTTTTTTCTCCAGCTAGCTCAGTTAGCCTGTAATCACCACTGGGTAAAACTGCTTCTTGTTTGTATAACCTTCTGATTTAAATTCATAAACACGTTCACAGAAGAATGCATTCATACAAATTGTATTCAAAATATGTAATTAGACTTTGAAAAGAATGAAGTGCTATCACAGTGGTAAATGTCTATTCTCTTTTTCCCTTCAAATTGGACTGCATAAGGAAAAAGAAATCTGTTAATTAAATTACAAAATTCTGAAGAGGTCAAAATAGTGCAGCACAATTCAAGCTCTAATTCAAAGAATACAGGAAGCAGCGAAATTCGGATTTGTCATCCTTTGACATAGATTGTAACAATATAGTCAGGAGTTTTAGAGAAACACACTAATGTCTTTTTTATCCTTTCTCTCCCACTGAGGTCACTGCACTGTGATCTATTTTTATACAGGGAAAAAGTTTCCATTGTTAAAACAAGTTTGATGCTCCCATATCTCCTATTCAATCTGAAACCATTTCAGAAAGCCTAACATGTCCTCCTTTCAACCTGCTTTGAAGCATTTCTATGGGTTATAGACATCATTCACCCACAATATTGTAACCTTAATAAAGCTTTACTTTTTAAAGAAAGAAATAATCACGGAACTTTGAAATGACTGATGAATGAACAGTATATATTAAAAATATTTTCCTTAAAAAATGCAAAAAATAGAAAAGAAACAAAGCAAGCAGAAAGATCATAAATTTAACTACTCACCTTAAAATCCTTAGAGGTACTAGTGTCCAGACATGAACTATCTTCAAATTCTCTTTAGAAAGAAAGGTTTGATAATAGCAGGATTTGTCTAGGAAAGATACAAATACCTACCAAATATGATGTAACAGATACCAGATAAGAATGCTAATTCTTGAAACTACCATCATCCTGAAGTAATAATTCCGAGTCGCCAGCTTCCTCATGAAGCACTCTGCGGTACCTCAAAAAGCTCAAGTGACAATGGAATTTTTGTATTTTCTACCATAAATTATTCAATTGTTGCTCATTTTAGAAAGTGAAAGGGGAAGTGAATTTCTCGTTGAAGAAGGAAACTCTGAGGCAGAAGGAAAGGAAGTGAAAGAAAGATGGAGAAGATTGAAGAAAGAGGAGAAAAAAAAAAAAGCCAGGAGCAACTGTTGTCCAGGGATTGCCTATATCTTGACGAATCACAGCTGAAGACAACTTTGTATTACCAAGGAAGAAGTCAAAATGTTCAGCTGCAAAATACAGATGACCGTGATATTTGAAGAGCAACAACAACAAAACAAACACACTCCATCACCAACAGCAGATATTCGTGAGAGATCCTGGTGTGCCACTGAGATCCACGCTGGAAACCGGGCCCTGACCAGTGTCCCCTGCAGCACCAAGTGCAGCTCCACGGCCCAAAGCGCAGGCTCGTTTTTCTAGAACACGGCACTTTGTCTCCTCTACTAACCAAGGACCCTAGAAACTCTCTGCTATTCAAAACAAGAGCTGTTCAGGTTGTGTTGCTTTGATACATTCACTACAAAGCCTATTTCAGTTCTCCGGTTGAATGTGATATTTAGAACCAAGTTTTAAGACTTTCTTGTTGAAACCTTGCCCTTGAAAAAGTATCATCCTATAATCTCCAGAAATCTCTTTTCACACACATATAAGCCAGTTAGGTTGTTTACTAGATTTGCAAACATTTGGATGAAGAAATAAATCCTTTTTTTTTTTCCAGTGTAGCCAAGCAAAACCCATGGTATAAGGTCAATATGTGAATATCTTAACAGATCTATTCCATATTATGCCAATTAATATCCAGTTGGGGGTAGCTATTGAATGTAAACATTACACATACTGTTTTATTTCAAACTTGCCTTAATATATTTAACTGAGACTACATGAAATAATATTAAAATAGGAACTTATGAAAAAGTACCAGAGACTGCTTACAGGTACATCAAATAAAGAAAAAGAAGAGTATTTTCTGCTGGAAGAATTGTTTTGATCTGTAACTTACAACTCTATCCAAAAGCCAAAAAAAAACAAAACAAAACAAAACAAAACCCTCTAATGTAAGGCAACATTTTGTGTTTTAGGTCTTAACAAATATTCCTGCATTGAAAATTGTGGAGCACTACCTACCTTTTGATACTTAGCAACGCTGTCTTTTTTACACTCCATACCTATCTTCTTCAAAACAGTCCTCTTTGCATTTTTTTTTTCATTTGTTTATTCATATGCTGTTACTAGTGCAACAGCTTTGGTCTTTTCAGTAAAGGATACCGTGAATCCACTCTCATTCTTTTGTGTTTCCTTAAATATCAATTGCTAAATTGCCTGCTTCTGTAACTTAGAATAATACTTAATCCTGAGTTATGTTTCCATATAGGCTCATCTGTAAATTTGCTAGCAACAGCAACACTGATGAAATCTTCCAGATGACACCTGGTTTTGCAGGCATCTAGCAGTCCAGTGTGCACATGTAAGCTCTAATTTTGCTTACTGGCAGGCAAATGCAGTCTATCCCAGCATTTTCATAGTTTTGCAGCCAGTGGTACCGAAGTAAACAACTTCATCCACCTGCATAACAAACAGTACAACATTCTCCATACTTCTGGTCTTAAACTATTCTCCAAGCCGTCAAAAAAAATGTGCATTCTCTATTGCAGTTCAGGTGAACAGTGCTCTTTCTCTCCTGTGTTCGACAAGAAAGTTACCCTAGTGCTCCCACTTTTAAACAATTCCATTGGTTTCCCATTCATATCATTGTCAATTTAAATGTGCGTTTTGTTTTCAGAGTCCTTCCACAGCTTGCTCCAGAACTTCCCACAAATCCCACCACCTGCTATATTGCATTTACAACATTATCTTTCAGCAATCTGACCTCAAGTCTCACTTATAATAACTCTCAACATAAGAGGCAGGTATCAATTAGCTATCTCATTATCATTATCATTCTCATTTTAAAATATACCTCTCCTCCTCCCTGCTCAATTTGTTTTTCCTGCCACCAGCCTTACAACCAACTCCTTTAACTTACACATCAGAATTGTCCATCAGGATGCTGCTATTTGTGCCCTAGCTTGTGTGGTATCATACCATTCTGTATAATTTGGGGTCCACACTTAAAATTCAGATTTTTAGATTGATATGCAACAGCACTGAAAACTGGTTTATGTCTTTATTAACTTCATTAGATTTGAGAGTCTGACTCAGGGATAGAAGAGAAATGAAATGGAACACCTTACTTTTTGATGTTTTCAGTATAGCTATTTTCCACATTAAGTTCTAAAACACAATGATATCTTATTTGTAAATTGTGCTAGGTTCATTCGGACTGCTGGAGTCATACAGAGATTCTATTGATTTCTGCGTAGAAGTAGGTACAAGCTAGACAGAAGTTAAGAGGCAGAGATACAATTCTTCACTACTGAAAAAAAAAAGAGAGAGAGAAAAAAAAGAAAAATAAATGCTTGCTCAAAACCAGTTTGGCAGCAGCAAAGTGGTACAGAAAAAAAAAAGTTTTCTGAAGAAATATATTAAAGAAAAATTCTAGAGAATCACCATTTACTTGGCAAATTCTTTTTCTAAGCATTTCTTAACCTTAATTACTACATTGGGATATACTTTTTATTGGCTACATAAATCACTTCCCTTAAACTAACTTCATCACTTAAATTTCCACAGTTCTACTACTATTATACCTCAGCTTTGTACTTCATTACATAGGAAAACAAACCTAACAAATAATCCAAACATTTGAACTAAGCAAGAATATCATGCATTTATGTTCCTTTCTCATGGCAACACGAGGTCATTATAACCCTCCTGGTAACAGAGTAACTTCTATATATAAATATACCTGCAATGTAATGTACTTATGCCTAGCAAACTTCTAAAGCTTAATTTTCCCCTGCTTACCTTTCTGCAAAATTAAACCTCGTCCGTAGGGTCAACTCTCAGTTAAAGCCCATGCAGCTGCATTTACGAAGTTTCTTTGGAATTTCTTTTCCTTATATGCTCACTGGACAAGGTGCACAGAGGACAGTTGCCTTCCAGTTTGTATTGCACCAGGAGTTGCTGGCTCATCATTCCAGAGAGAAAGGCATTGGACTTCATAACGTATCATTTAAAATGTCGTTTGTTACAGATAACACTATAAGGAAAATCAGGGTATTAGCGTAGATCCTCTTGCCTCCCTTCAGCTGCTGGGATCGCCAAGTTGTGCAGCAGCAAACGCGTCTCGTGCACATCCCGACTGTGGAAAGTCTGTGCTGCTTTGGTCTGCTGGGTCCCTACAGGATTTCCTCACAAGAAACCAGCTGTGCTCATCACTTCTGCTACCAGTGAGTTCCCAGGAGAACTTGTTGCTCACTGTGGAAACTGTCCATAGGCCATTTCTCCTATGGCTCTTGGTAAGATCACACAGATGACAAAATACATAGGTTGAGCCTTGTGAACCGCTGAAGTATAAGATTACCTAATAATTCCTGCGGTGCCCTTAAACTTGAGGCCTTATTTCAAGAAATATTTAAGCAAACGTATTTTTTCACATTTTATAAAGTTAAATATGGTTTTGCCTAAAACATAGGCTAAACTATGTTACAATCTCTCTTTTATTACAGCGTTTAGCATGTTAAATGTACACCATTAAGAACAGAACTGGATTTAAACAAAATTAAAGGATGAAATACGTATGGGAAACAAGTAAGAAAAATACATTCCAAATCTTGGGTTTTTAAGTGCTTTCAACTGTTGAGACTGTTGAGAACTGTTGTGTGTTTACTAGTGTATTATGCCTGGGAGAGGGGTTGGACCAAAACAAGCAGTACTTTTGCCAGCTTGGAGGGTGCTGTCTTCTCTGGACAAGCAATGCACAAATTCTCTGTGCTTGTAGCAAAGAAGTGTGAATTTCGGTCAGATGTAAATCAGGTTTTTAATATTTGCTCATATGTACTACACAGATTAACCAAATAAGAGTGACTGAAAAGGTTTCACTGATGTAATGTAAAGCTTTGAATAAACAGCAGAAGAATTGAAAAGAGCTTCAAAAATCTCAACTTGATCTTGCCTAATTTGAAGGTAAAGTGATGAGAATGGAGCTGGCTGGAGTTTAAAGACTTTCTAAACTGAATTTCAAAGCACATATAGATGATTTTTTTTTTTCTGAAGAGCAACGACAAGAATGCAACACAGTTTCAGCATTGCAGTAATAAAAAAAAAAAGGAAATTGATTAGTTATAATTTAGGTTTCTGCGCTTTAGGTTTCTGTGAAGTGTTTTATACTTGGATTTCCTTGTGTTTAGGACATTTGCCTAGGGTGAGCCCTTCAGCAGAGCAGGGAGTTATAATATTATGGATTATGGAAATGTACCGGTAATCTGGGTTGAAGTCTCCTCAAAGGAGGAAAATGAACCTAGTTAACTTCTAGGGAGAGGGCGAGAAACCATCATTGCCATTTGTGATTCTAGCCCATCCCCCGAGAAGATACTTCCAGCTAACCTATTCAGCATGCAAATTAATAAATGTGGGTTCATCAGAAATGTGTTTAAACAAATACCATGCCAACTGCTGCACTTTTAAATACTGATTTTCTTTATCTCAAAGAAAACTTAAGTAGTATCATAATTTACATTTAGGAAATGGACGGATTCTCAGAGGAACTGGATTTCCCATCTTTTATAAATAGTATATGGCATGAAGTGGTTTACAGGCTTAATTCAACTATGCATGTGAATGAAGTTATTCAACATGCACAAGCATTTGCAGAGCATGACCTGAACATCCTAATGCTGCAGTGATCTTGCTATGGCAGTTCTGTCCATCAGTAAAAAGAAAGTTTCACATTTGAAATTTCACATTCACTTTTTGAATTAGTGTTGTGTTTCTGCATGTTTATGTGACACATACCAAGAAGCCTTAGTCTTGATCACCTCTGTTTGGCCTGGGAATTCAAGCAATCATAATAGATCTGTTTTACATCATTTTATCAAGGTTTTCATATAGTTTATAGATAACAGGCAATCCATACACATATACTTACTCAAACCAAAGAAAAAAGAAAAAAAAAAAGACTCACTATGTATATTGTAAAAGAGTTAATTTTCCAATATATTTTATTTTCTTTGCTAATTCTGACAATTAAAACTTCACTGAGATTCTGGGGAATTCTTACTCTAGAAAGGCAGGCTTGCCCTTATTTATATGGGTTCTGTGGGAAAAGAGAAGGCATAATTCTAGTAGTATTTTAGTCATTTGAGATGCAGGGTAGACGCTACGGTATTTAGCTGCTCTCACATCCTCTACTTATATGCGGTAAGATGATTTATTCCCCCAGCTTCAGCCCTCCAGCCTTTACTTACTGTAACACATTCCCACCTCTTTCAAGTGTATCACATTGAGCTTACAAGCGAGAAAGCTTATCTCCACAGAGCTGCACATGCAAAAGAACTAATTTATTCTGCATATTTTGAAAGTTGCTTCTATGGCAATTACAGTATGCAAAGCTCTCATAAGAAAATTAGTAAGAACGAAGTCAATAAGTTGCTACAGAAATGTCTTTTTTAAAATTTTAAATAGTTTTAGGAGAGATTCCCATTATAGAATTGAATAGGTTAATTTGAAATATCCTAAATAATAACTATAAAAGTAGAAATAATACTTTGCAGTAAGTTCTGTGTGTTTTCATAGCATTTATTTATACAGAATCTCATTAAATTCATCTTCAACAACTTCTGTGGGACATTCTCATCAGCATACTTGCTTACCCTGCCTAATTCCGCTCTTCTGTAAAGGGTATTTTTCTAATGCAATCACAGTAGAAAAGATACAAAAGAAAATTAATCGAAGTGGATTATGCTGCTATACTGGCTCTCTCTATAAGAAGGTTTAAATGATCACTGTCTCCTAATGAAATAGGCAGAAAGAAGTTCAGTGAGGGGTGATTCAGCAGTTCATAAGGGATAATATATTGAAAAATGGCTTTTACTACATTGGCAACACATGATTGCCCCTCCAGGCCATCCTCTCCAGGCAGTACCGGTGATGCCTGTGTTGTTCTGGTGTTAATTTGGAAACTAACAATGACTTGGGCTGGAAAAAACAAATAAATGAACAAACAAACAAGCAATTTGATCAGAATTGGACAAGGGCTCAGAGCAGACAAGGACAAACAGACAAACATGGAGCTAAAAGCAACATCTTGGCTCAACCTATTGCCTGGCTAAAAAACCTGTGCACTGTTTAATAGAAGTGCTGACAAGGGAAGTGCAATATACCTCAGTTTGCATTGGATGGCTGATTCTGTTTTAAAACTTGCAATGCTTGTATTACACTTGTATTTTTATTACTTGCATATATTTATATTACAGATATGCACTTGTAATAAATTAAAACCAGCCTAAGTTTGTCATGATTTGTTTGTTTGTCCTGACAAGGAAAAAATCCTGCCTCGGGGGTTCAAATTCTTCTTGGTTTTGCAAGTATAACCCCAGTTAAGTAGACATAGAAACAGTCTTGGTATTTGTTTTCACAGGGAACTCAAGTCAACATGATACAACAGTCTGAATCATGACTATGTTAGACTAACATTAATATTTCAATTTAAGGTACTTTATCAATGTAGTGTTCGCTTATCCATGCAAACCATTTAAATAATTATTTTAAACTATTTTATCCAGTTAGTAAAAGTTTCCTGTTTTGACACTACCCCTAAAAGCAAGATATATATTTTATTTTTAAAAAAAGCAGATAATGAATTATATCTAAAATTTAAATCTCTGACTCTTTGTTAATCCTATCAGTAAGAGTGAAACACCATCCAGTGTAGTTCCGTTTAATTACACCACACTAATGCATTTTAACCGGACATCCAGGCTCAAGAAAAATCTTAAAACTGAGTGGCTACTCAGTTTTTTATTGCCATAAATCCTTGTTCTTTGGATTTCCGCAGTCGTGTGAACTCAGCTCACAGCGTGTCCAGGGCAGATCACGTATATCGGCCCTCAAGGAGCCCTGCCTGGAGCAAGGCAAGGAGCAAGACAAGGAGCGAGGAGGCTGGGGAACTTAGCAGGGGCAGCGAAGGCCAGAAAGCTGCCTGCTGGTGCTTTTATATATATACATATATGTATATTTATTTACCATATAGTTAAGGAACTTCGGAAATGTTTTTTACTGAATCAACTTTTAAGCTATATTTTTCAAATATTTTTCTTTCTCAGAAGATTTTTTTTGAAGTAGCTCTTTTTATAGCAAACAAGTACTTGTTCTTCCAGCTGTGCTATTATTAAAACAAACAAACAAACAAAAGCAATCTTATTTCTTGCTTTTGTTATCTGTCTAGGATCTGGAAGGACATACAGAAGTTCCTTGGCATCTGGTCCATTTCAAGACAAGCCTGGGACACAGATGAGACTTGGTGTCCTTTGTGACTGCACCTGGTTTCCATGTGCATAGGCTCATGCAGCTTCAGCTTGGAAAATAAATAACCCTGGCAACTTTAAAGAGGAGCAGAAGGGCAAGCAGATAGGACAGGATGTATCCCTTGGAACGGGATGTATCGCTTGGTCCGGATTCAAGGCCGAGGTGTCATTTTTCTAACTCAACTCGAGGAGAAACCCAGCGGTGGCAAGCAGTGAGGAAATTAAAGGCACTGCTAATATCTGATACAACAAGGTGCCGCACCAAGAGGAAATGAAATCAGTTATACGGCCACCTGTGTGAAGCCGCAGCTCCGAGGGAAGCTTCGTTTCCATAGGCAACGGCTGCACCAACAACCTCCCCGCACTGCCCGGCCGTTCCTCGACCGTTACTGGCCGTTACTGGCCCGCCCAACGCGTGAACGACGGGGCTCCCGGCGTATGGGAACGAGCGAGCGGCCCGGGGCGGCCATCTTAGCTGCGGGCAGGGCGCCGCAGGGCCGCCATGTTCCCTGAGGGCGGGCGGCGCTGCGCGGGGGAGGAGGGAGGCGCCTCTCCCCGCCCCATGGCCGCGCCGCCCGGAGCTGCCGCCTGCCCGTGAGTCCCGCGGCTGCGGCGGGTTGGGGCTCCGCGCCCCGTCCCGTCCCGTCTCGAGGGTGGGCGCGGAGCTCCGCGGCCGGGTGAGGCCGGCGCCGCTCNGCGGCAGGGGCCGGCCCCGCGGTAAAGCAGCCGCCCCGGGAGCCGGCGTGTTGTGGAGCGCTGCCCCTGCCGCGTGCCCTGGGCTGCCGCGGGGGCCGGGTCGCTTCCCCTTTGCCTCCGGGTGGAAGTAAAGCCCTGAAGCCGTCACTGGAGCTGCGGGGAGCGCCTGCTGCCCAAGGAGCAATGAAAACAAGCTGCTAGTTACCTGGTTTTGTTGTCTTGTTTTGCTGCACAAAGTACAGAGTGTTGCCAGGGGTCGGAGGGTGGAAGTCTGAGCAGGGGGGTTAGTTAAGCTGTTACCTCGGGCTGGGCTGGTGCCCTCCCTCTGTTTTATTACTGTGTTTGGATGAAAGGGCACCTGCTCTTAACACGAGGAACAGTCAGGATTGAGACTCAGGTGCTTGCTGCTGCCTGACTTCTAATGTAATGACCTCTCCAAACAGGCTAAATCACAAAATAATTTATGCTTGGAGGGCACATGCAAGGGACACCCATCCAGCCTCCCCCTGAAAGCAGGGGTGACTTCAAAGCAGCATCGAGTTTTTCAGGGCCTTGTCCATTTGGGATTTGAGTCTCACAGAGCTCATTCATGTGAATGCTCAGCATCCTGAAAGGTAAAATCCTTGAAATCAAACTAAATATAGCTGTTAAATTCACCCAAAGGGCTTTCCCCATTAGTCTGGAGAAGATTGAGAGGAGATCCGATCAATTTGTATAAATAACTGAGGGGAGAATGTAGGGAGGATGGAGCCAAACTCTTCTCGGTGGTGGCCAGTGACAGGACAAGGGGTGATGGATACAAGTTGAAATACGGGAAACTCCATCTCCATGTGAGGAAGAACTTCTTTCCTGTGAGGGTGCCAGAGCCCTGGCACAGGCTGCCCAGAGAGGCTGTGCAGGCTCCTTCTCTGGAGATCTTCCCAACCCGCCTGGCTGCCACCCTGTGCCCCGTGCTCTGGGTGTCCCTGCTGGAGCAGGGGGTTGCACTAGATGATCTCTAGAGGTCCCTTCCAACCTCAGCCATTCTGTGAATGCGAAAGACACCCGCTTCCGAAACACGCTAACCGAGCATCGCCTGTTTGTGCAGCCAAGAGGTCCAGCAGGTCTTGGGCAGGATGAAGCCCGTCATCGTGGTGCACGGTGGAGCTGGACGTGTCTTTAAAGAGCGGGAAGAAGGATGTCGCTCCGGGGTTGTCAGAGCTGCCCTGCGGGGGCACCGGCTCCTCCAACAGGGGGGCACCGCCCTGGATGCAGTTGAGGAGGCTGTGCGGTCAATGGAAGATGATCCTCATTTCAATGCAGGTAACAGTTTAAGAAAGTTGCTGTTACCAAGAGTTAAATGGGTCTTTTTAACACTTTTTAACACTTTTTTTTTTT
>VZSV01000085.1:1592402-1617704 GCA_013398735.1 Nothocercus julius | reverse complement strand
GCCAAGATTTTTTTTGTCATTTCTTGACACTTCTAGTGCTCAAAATGTTGAGGCTAAATTTGAAATGAAATACTAAAATCTAAAAGACCAAGCATACTTATAGGACTGTGAAACTATAGAAGGAAAAGCACATCCATTTTGTGGTCAAGTGTATTTCCTTTTGCCTGGATGTCAGGAATTCAGCATAAAAGATGAAGATAAAATGTATATATTAGCATGAACTGCCTGATATATCTTAAGCTAAGTTTTAGTAGCTTCTGTGGTAGATACTGCAAATTGGAACACCCACTGATGTTGTGCTCCTGCCTGGTCTTAGGCAGGAATTACAGGTCCCTGTATCCAATTTTATTTCATTGGTGGAAAAGGGAACAAGGGAAGAGGAAACTTAGGTATGGAAATAGAAAATGCTTTAAACTTGGTGACTTGTGGATGCTGAGGTTGGAGTTTTCATGAGGTCCTGAGCATGTTTAAAGAAAAACAGCACCACCAACAAAAAGCACCTCTTAAAATTATCCATATTTCTATTCCTTTTGTGACACAATAGGGGCTCCATCTGGTGGTCAAAGGAACTCCTGAAAATTTTAGTGCACACCTGTATCTTGTTGGCTGTCACACCATCACTGGCCTCAAACTGTCCAAACTGATAGCGTAGAGGAAAGGAGGGCACCAGAATAGTTTCCATTCATGAGTTACTAAAATGTGGAACATGCCAGTCTCTAGAGATGAAGGGCTTAGTTCATTAACTAACTAAACCAGCAAATCCTTGAGAAGGCAATTAAGTTCATGTTAAATTAATACTGTTTGCAGTGAACAAAGATATGATGCATTGAAAAAGGCTTTTTTTTTTTCTTTTTTTTTTTTTTTCTTTTCCATGGGGCAGGTAAATCCTGCCTCTGTCCCAACATGTTCATTAGGTGGCTCTCATGTGGACTGGGACACAAGCTGCCTTTGTGTATCTTTTTGCTTCTACTGAATTGCCTAGCTCTTTAAGTTAGACTAAAGAGAACTTAACTTAGAGCACAGGCTGCTTAACACAAAGGTGCAAACTCAAACTTCTGCTCTGTTCTGTAGGGTGCCAGGATGGTTTTGGTGAGAATTCCAGGCAAGTGCAGAAGCTTGAAGGTCTTTTTGCTCTCCATATTCCATAAAATTAATGAAACTTGCTATCATTTGTTGTTTCTTATTCAGACCCCTTTTTGTCTTTTTGCACTACTTCCAGACTATAAATGTATCCCAGAAAAACTGAACACGTAAAGGTAGCAAATGCGTTCATGAAAATGTAGAAGAAGGATAAGACAAGTATGCTTTTATGTTTGCTTGCCACTGTTCCACCCACTCTTACGATGGCAGTAGGCTTTGCAAGAAAAACAAAGCGACTTCTTTCACAGATAACTTTTCTTAGTGAGGACTGCAAAAAAAAAAAATCACAGAAGCTTATTCCTCTATGTGCAAATATTTCTTGTGGACCTCATGAAGGCAGGTGTATTGTCAGAATATGCATATGGAAAAGGGAACACTTAGAAAGCTAAATATATATATAGTATGTAAAGAATAATATTAATTCTCTATTCCTGAAGCAAATAAATGATGGAGGAGACGGTCTTCTCATATAAAGTCAAAGGAAAAGTTCAGTGGTCTTTTCTAAAAATAAAGTTTGCAGTATTGAGCCATGTGCTGCTGGTGTTTAGGTACCGTGGCAGCAGGGGGGCAGTATTGCACAAAAAAGTTCTCTTTCAAGAACTTCAGCTTTGTCAGAAATAAATGGATCTTTTATCATTTGGTAAGATCTCCTACGAGGTAATATTGGCCGCACTTTCAAGTATACAGGTGAGTTTTCCTTGCAATCCTTAGTCTCGTTCTGTGTAGCAGTGCTGTCATGAAGTGAGGACTTGCAGGAAAAGGATATTTCATTCTTTTCAAATATTTGCTATTATGGCTACTGCATGTGTGAATGACCATTCAGTAGTGAGTTTAAAGTGTTATGCACATTTTTTACTTGTAAAAATGTTAGTCTGGAGACCATATTAGGCTGAGACAGAGCTCAGTGTCTGTGGGGAGAGGGCTTGGGGAGAGGTCCTGCTCAACTCTAATCCTTCTCAAAAATGTAGTGCTGTGTCTTGATCGTGGTGGTAATTGCTGGCCATCGCGTTAGCAATACTGCAGCATCTTGAAGTGTGAAGCTTTGAGACTGCAAGTGCTCTGCAGACCCCAGCTTGACACACATATGGAAAGTGCAGCCAGCCTGGCTATCTGGCACGTGATGGCTTCCAGCATGACACAGTTCTACTTTTTGGCCCTAACCTGGTACCTTTGTGCTATGCTATAAGAGCCTAAGGCCTTAAGTTAGCTGCCATGATCTAGAATAACTCTAGACCAGCACTCTCCAAAAGCTTCACCGCTTTGAATAATTATGGCTGTGCACTGGTATAAGAAGTTGATGTTTATTTTTTGGATCATTGTTAAAAACAAATAAGCAAAAAGAACTGACTGAGATTTTAGAGCTTCCGGTAATAAAGTAGAAGGACTAATGAAACAAATCTGGCAAATTTCTCTAAAATAAAAATGCAGGCATACAGACTTTGAAGCATGCACTTAAGTAAGGTTATTGACTTAATATCAAGTTAGTGCATTGCTGAATGAAAAGATCAAACCAGAACTTAGCAAATGTAAATATTGTTAGAAGAGAGCAAGCAGTCTTTTATGAAATCTGAGAACAATATTCTATTGTATATGAAATTCAGGGTCCCTAAGAGCAGCAACTAGTAAATATTAATAATAAATAATCTAGGCGATATTAAAAAAAAAACTTTAGTGTGTCATATTTAAATCTTTTTTGTTATTCTACGAACTGTAGTTATTTTGACCAGAGAAGGGATTTATTTACCATTCTTTCCTGTGATTAAAGTCATTCTAGATTTCTTAGTTAACAGGACAATCTAATTACTAAGATAAGTAATGATTTGGAGATTGACTGAAGATAAGATAAAGAAGTTACATGCAAATTAGCAAAAAAAAAAAAAAAAAAAGAGCAACCTTACCACATTTTCTTTTTCTGCTAGTCAATTTTAAGTAGATTCAGGTAATTCTGTTCAAATGCTGAAGGCTTGTATCTGTGTTGTGGAAAGCTGTAACACTTTTCTAGTGGACGAGGAAATAGGCATAGAAATCTGGGAAGTTTAAAAATAAAATCACATCTAGAATGTTCTTCAGATACATAATTCTAAAAATGAAGAGTGATCATACAGAATTACCCATATCAGACAAAACAAGCATTGTCAGTCAGATACTGTCATTTTCTGCCTTCCCCAGACAAAACACCTGCTACTGACTGGCCATGGGGCTCAGCTCTTTGCTCGGGCCATGGGGATTCCTGAGGTCCCAGAGGAGAAACTCATAACTGAAAGATCCCGGGAGAGATGGAAGAAGAACCTCGAGCCAGATTCCAACCCTGAAGAGTTTCAAAAGTAGGGCTCTCATAAAATATGTTTTCATTTCAAATACAGGTATTTGTTTTTTAAAAAAAAAAAGAAAGAAAAAAAGAATTTGTAGGGTTATTCTCAGATTTGAGGATATTTCAGGTCTTATTGATCCTGTCCTCAGAGTATGTCCTCAGTGAAAGTAATGAAACGTTAAGTCAAAATGCAAAAATATATGCTTTTTACGCAAAGCAAAATTGTATTTGTGTAAGTAACTGGAGCTTAATGGACAAGTTTCTTAATACTCTAGAAGGAAAATTGTTGCTCACTTTGGCTTAGTGTGGGTTTTGTGGCATTAGTGGTGGACAGAATTAGAACCTGTCATTACTCTTAAAATCACCAGCTACAGAAGTGCTTAGAGCAGCTTTAACAAACAAATTATTTACCACAGAACAACTGTAAAAAAATTCACAGTCCACATGCAAAAATATATGTTTCTAAAAACTGTTTTTGAAATGTAAATGATCAGGTGTCTCTCTAAACTGGATTAGATAGTTAATGTCGTCTAAGTTTGGCCTGTAGGGCTTTCTGAGCGCTGATGTGGCTGCGGGTAGTAGGGAGAAGAAAAAAATAGGCAAGAAGATCAGTATAGTGGTGGATGTTAATATGTGTGTAATTGGATTGTAATAGATACCAAAAAAAATTATTCATTTAGAAAATAAGCAAATCTGACATAAAATAGAGAGGAAGGTGAAGTGGAGGTAAAAAGAGTAAAAATCAAGCATCAAAAATGTCTTTTTTGTCTTGGTGAGACAGGCATAATTTTTTTTTTTTTTTTTTTAAGCTTCCATATATATATATGGCAGTGTTGTGGCTTAGGAAAATACTGTGTCACATAATGTTGCTTGTCTCTTCTGTGAAGCAGTGGGTATGGGATGAAGAATTTGTCGATCAGAAAGAGGACATTTCCTCTGTGGGCATGATAACTAAAATCCATGAAATGGGGCCGCAAAAAAAAAAAAAAAAAAGTTATTTCTGATATACTGCTAGAAAGAAAAACAAATTCACAAGACAAACGTAAATATGGCCTTATGAACATAGTGAAGTTGTTCCTTGGCAATAAAGGCCACAGTCATAGTTCATCTTGTGTATGACACATCCATTGCCTATCAAGGACTGTGAGGTATAATTCATCCTCAAGAATTGAGCATGGAATAACCCCCACTGTCTCATGTAAGTTTGAACAGCAACATATCCTAATCTTTGCATATTTGTATTCTGCATAGTTGCTTAAAAAAAACTCTTATTTATAGTAGTGTTAGGTGTCTTCAGTTTCAGTGTTGCCTTGATCTAGACTATCTGCTACTGGAAGACTTGTCTATTTCTGAGAGACTTGAGAATTTTGTTGTCTTAGTCGCTACCTTTTTTTTTAATCTGAAAATCAGTGCCCACAAACTCCGAGTTGAAAGCAGGTCTGTTTGTTAGCTCATTTGTTCCTGTACTGTGTGTAGAAAGTTATTTTTACTTGTTGTGTCCACAGTGATTATGCAGAAACCCACCTGGGGCAAACAGGCAGAAGGTGAAGGTGTTACCAGGTGGAGGCAACATAATACGAGATCATACTGGGAAGGTGACGGTTGATGGGCACCTCACTGTCAGTCCTCAGGCCCTAATAATGTATCAGCTGACTGCCTGAAAGTCTTCTGGATTCATGGTTTTCCAAGTGAAAGTTCAGTGTCTCCAGAAGAGAGACCCTTGTCTTCTGCTGGTTCTAAACCTGCATTGATTCACAAAGCTGAATATTGAGAGTGTATTTTTGAGAACGTGTTACAAGTTTGTGATTCCGTTGCATGAACAACATGGCATCATGTACCCCTTTTGCTGAGAATAAGGTGTAGTTTGTTTCATCTTCAGTCTCTCATTCCAAAGATTTGTCGCAGGTGGATGGGTGGGAAGCCCATCTGCAGCATCATGTCAGTGTGAAGTGAGGTCCAGCTCCGTGTAAACATCAGGACAGTGTGAAAGGGGTGAGATTCACCAGTCAGCCTCAATTCGCGGTGATGGGAGCGTGGGGGCTGGCAGTGCCAGGTTTTACGTAAGCAGGAAGGAAACAGAAGTTGGTTTCTTGATGCCCAAAGACTTTGCCTGACTTAGCTTTGCTTTTGGGGGGCTATGGAGAAACTTTCACCCATGTTTGGACAACTTGCAAAGGTCTTCCTATTCCAGTGACCCGCTGGGCAGTTCCTGGGGAAGCAGCACAAAGTCTTCCCTCTGTGGAGGGATTTAGGTATTTTGAGTGCATTGCTCCTAACTAGGTATTATTTTATGTCATTACCTGAATTACTAAAATTGGAATATGTAGCCAGACACTCAGATCCTTGCCCATTGATACTGTGTTGCTTCTCAATCAGTAACTTCTACAGTAAGTTGCAATAGCCTTTCTCTCACTTGCTCATTCTCTTTTTCCACTATCCAAATGTATTTTTTTAAAGTGGTCTCTTACAACTGTCTTTTCTGTGCTGAAGCAATTGCTGAAACTTTTTTTTTCTCCTCAGTGTATGAACATTTTAAACTGATACTCAGTTCCAAGAGGTTCCACTGGCTAAGTGCTTTAAACCTTAAGATTACTCGTCTACCAAGTACAGAGGAAAAATGCATTAATGATGCATTACTAAGTATTAGTTGAAAGGCACAGAAATAACCTTTCCTTTTAGTGGCATTCAGACATTTAGGGGAATGAGGAAGAGGAAAGAGGAGGAACCAGGAAGGAAATGATTCAGTGGATTCATAACAACATTGTTCTTGCTGTATTTATTGTTCATATACATTATTATTAATATTTCCAGTTAATTTCCCTTTAAGACAGTGGAGAAGACTCTTGCACCTTTGAGTGGCTGTGCAGGGGAAAGCTGTGTGTCAGGCATCACATGTAACCAAACCTGCTCTGGAACCCTAACAGCTAGAAATATTGCTGCCCCAGAGGGATAACTTTTTTTTTTTTTTTTTTTTTCCCCTCCCTGAGTGGTTGCCATGCTGTAAAGATTAAGCAGTGAGATCAGGCAGATTGAAAAACTCAAGAGTGTTTTCTGTGCTATTAATTATAAAGCTATCATGGTTGTTATGTATTGCTTATCAGTTAAAAACATAGTGTATTTTGTAATGAAAACATGGTAAAAATGCCTTTATCATAAGCGTAGATCAAACTTTTTCACATTGTAATCTGCAGTAATTTTTTTTTAAGGTACCTGGAAAATAGATGCAACGTGCCTTGGCACGTAGGCTTTAACTCTACCTGATTTTGCGAGCTGTTTTTCTTGGCAGGGACCTGGGAACAGTCGGTGCTGTTGCTATAGACAGCGAAGGAAATGTCGCTTGTGCAACATCCACTGGAGGACTCTCCAACAAGCTGACTGGCCGTGTTGGTGACACTGCCTGCATAGGTGGGGGCCATGGGGATTTCCCTCGTGGGCTTGCATGTGTCTTATTTAAACCACGTACAGTCTCCCTGCTATTAGGGAATTGAAACATTAATATTAGCAAGTATTAAATGGTTTCTAACATCTAGTATATCAAGGCTTTGGCTCCTTTGTACAACATGGGGGCTGCAAACAGAGAGTGGAAATATAGGTGAGTTGTCGTAATCATCCTCCAAGACTACTTTGATTTGGGAAAATAATAGCATTAGATCTGACTATTTTCTTTCCTGTGTGTCCTTTCTGTGCATTCTAATTATGTTATCCTTATTCCTTGCTCACAATTAAGTCAAAAATGTACTCTGTTCTGCACGGAAATACTTCTTGATACGTAGGAAAGGAGGTGTAACTGAAATTACTGTGGTTTATTATACCAGCCAGTCCAAAGTCCAAAATGACTGGCAACTTGGAGTAGATTCCTGCTCTTGGAGAGCCCAGATAAGACTGCACCAGAACCTAGTAGATGTGGTGTGGAATAAAGGAAATATTTTGAGAGATCTCTTATCCAAATGTAGAGAGGCACTTGAAATCCTTTCCCCAGGCTGCTTCCTGTCAAAGGACAGGCTTGCCCTTCGATTACCTCGGGACTCTGTTAGAGAGTTGGGATTTGGGAAATAATTATTTTTAGTAAAATATGTTCCAAACGCAGACTGCACTGCTGTTGGCAGCTCGTTATTATCATAGACTTTTTCTCATGTCCCGAATAACTGATATTTTGGTACCGTTTGCATTTTGAGAGCAATTTTTTTTTTCAACTTGATTTTTGATTGTAGCCCTCAGTGCTGTTGCCTGCAACTTTTGCCTTTACTAGAGGTTTGTGTGACTGGATGCAGAAAATCTAGTGATGTTTTTAACTGTCACAGCCTTTGGCCCTTACTCAGTTTGAAAAGGGGGTTGACAACTGTGGCAAAATGTTTCACGTGTGAATTGGGGTCTGTTGTAAGGGAGCTACGAGATGAGGAAAGTAGGGGAGGGAAGAATCTCTCGCTTGGCTTCCTTTGCCTCCCTCAGTGCCTTGTTTATCCATTGAGCTCCCCAGTGTGCTCCTGCCCATGCTCCTGAGAAATCTTCTCTTTGGAGATGTGTTAAGAGCAGGGGTGCTGGTTAAGCAGAAGCTTGGTGGAGAACAGGGTGGGGAGGATGCCCACAAAACAGGGATGAGGGAAAAGAGGGAAGAGTTTGATAGAAGAAACACCCTGCTTGAGGAGTGATGATGAGGAGTTAGGAGTGCTTTGTAACACTGCACCAGGGCCCTGGCTCTCCAAACCTCTCATCTGCCTTTGCAGTTTTTGTTTCCTTTGTATCTTCTCTAGCAGTGATGTTGCCTGACCTGGCATTGTGCATCCCACTGCTCTCCTGCTGATTCTCAACATGCCATCCCTTGCTGTTCTGGAAAATATTTGTCCCCCCCCACACACACATACACGCCCCATGAAGCTTGGCCTCCTCTTGCTGCTTCTGCTCCAAGCAAATCACTGGTTTTCCAGTGCTCATAACTTTGGTACTTGGCTTCATCCTGCTGTTGCTGATTTCTCTCATGGATTCTGGTGTTAGAGAGGCAGAAGAGAGAAAGGAGTTAATTGCTGACACTGCTCCTAGAAGTGAACAGAATTTCCATACCATCAGGAAGAAATGGTTGATACCTTGTGTTTTTTTTTTTAAATAATGCAAAGTTTGTAAGTTATATTAGTGTCCATTCCCCCCGCCTTTTTTTTTTTCCTCCTTTGAAAAGGAAGTGGAGGTTATGCTGACAACTGCTGTGGTGCCGCTTCAACCACGGGACATGGGGAGAGCATTATGAAAGTGGTTTTAGCTCGGCTGGTCCTCTACCACATGGAGCAAGGTACGTTTGAAACCTCTTGTCAGCTAAAATAAGGAGGATAGGAAATGTTGCCCAATGACAGATTTAGGTTTGTGTGCCATCGTTACAGAGCCGTTGTCCAAACAGTAACTTCCAGGAGTTATGTCGTTGGATTATCCGTCTTAAAAACAAATGAAAAAGTCCTGAAGTAATAAAAATTATAACATAGCCTTAAATGGACGGAAATATCTCTGCTGCTTGATGCTTAATCATGTCTTAGGACAAATGTATGTTGCAAGATATTGTCTACTCAGTCATGTTAAATGTAAACTTTCTCAAAGAAAGTTTGGTTCACAAAAATCACTTTCAAATTGGAAAGAAACAGAAGAGATTGTGGAAGGTTAGAGAGAAGAATCAAAGCAGTAATAATAACGTATGGAATATCACATTTCTAATGAGCTGTAATGTTCCCTGTTTAAAAACGTTTATTATAACAACAGAACTGCTTTAAAGACACTTCAAAATAACTGCGATTGAAATTTTCATTTTGTTTTGGAAAGTGTCCTAAACTGTCTGCCGGGTATGTGGTAAACAGCTGACACAGTGTGTCTTGTGTGGCTGTAACATAATCTGCCTGTGGCCTGACCCTTTGGAGCTTTACCTTCAGGAGGGAGGCTGTCATCCAAACCCTTGATTATGTTACAGCCTGCAAACAGAGCCACACAACAGGCTTGTGCTGCAAGCAGCTGAAGGATCGTTAGTAGAGCTACCAGCATTATTTTTAGAGAACCTGGCTTTTGGGCACTGGGGAGCTGTAGCATTGGGCATTGCGGCATAAATCACTTTGAGATCAATGCAATGGGAAATGTTTGGAAAACTTTCGCTTTACATTTTTGTTACAGAAGCAGTAAGTAGGGATGCAAGAACAGCTGAGGGGCTTCACAGTGCTTTTTTTTGTACTAGATCTGTATTTCTTTGCAATTCTCTTGTTTCATTTCAAGATTCCAGCATAAAATACACTAGCAGGTTATTTTGCAAAGTTCTAACATATCATGGTCTATCCTCACTCACTTAGAAATGACTTTCTAAGCTCTGTTTAATCTGACTTGTGCAAGGCAATTTCTTCACTTGCTTGAAGTTACCTTCACTGCAAAAACCTATCATTGTTATTTTGTCCGTGATTTGTTAGTAGGAAAGAAGAATGAGGCTCAAATTAAAAGAAAAAAATAAAGGGGGGAGAAAGGAGTGCGAGAGATAATCAACTTGCATGCTAAAAAACATAAATAAAGTGGTTTGCACTTGTTCCCCACGCCTGTGCTTGCTCTGCCTCCATTCACCCTGCTCAGAAGTGTAACTTGGCTGCCAGGAAAGTGCAGCAGCAATAGACATGTTTCAAGGAAGGTGTTAAAAATACATTCCCATAATTACTGCAACTTTTGAGTCCTTGAGCTGTCAACCAAAGTAGCGTATTGAAGAATGACTGTAAAACCTAATACTCTCTTCAGTCTTCATTAATTTGCACAGTAAATATTTTGGGACTAATACTGCAAAATAAATTTACATGCTTAGAGAGTAAATTGTTTTGTAATTCTTAGTAGCCACTGGAATCTGTGCCTTATGGTGACAGCTGTTGTCTTGATGAAAAAATCATGCAGTGAAATACTGACCCTTTAGTTCTGCAGTGTGTGTCTGCTCTTGACTCCAGGTTGGGAGGGGAGGGGTGCAGGTCAGTTGTTCTGCCGCCAAAGTTGCATAACATTGCAGATGATGGATATCTTGGAAGACTGGGACAAAGCTAACTGCATTCCTGTGTAGATACTCAAACTTGTAGTGAGCAAATAGCCTGCAGCTATTACAGGCCTCTGTATATGATGTATGCAGTATTTTTTTTTCTTAAAAATATTCGTGTTAATTACAAAAAGATGGAATTGCTCTGCTGCTGTTTCTCTGATGCCTAGTCCATTTAGTCCTCATCTTCCCAGATGCGTTCAGAAGCCTCAGGAAGAGCAACACCAATGCCTGTGTTTGATAAATTGTGGAAATACATGCTTTGAGTTCCACTGTGTCCAGTGGGCTTGCATTTCCACAATTTATCAAACGCACAAAGATAAGGGGACACGTGAGCACATGCTGCTCAGCAGCTATGGAGTCTATGCTGTTCCACCAAAAGAACCTGTGTGAAAGGGGCCAGGGAGACAGGAGAATGACAGGACACGACTGAGAATTTTGACAGTTTTATTGTGTATTTAAATCATACATGCTTTAGACCTAGCTGTGACAGGCCTTTGATGGAAAGCTTGCAGGCTCCATTTTCCCCCTTAAATGCTGGCACATGAGATGCATCCTGAACATAGAGTTGATGCGTTATTCTCTACTGAAGACTGGAAGTGAAGTATAATCCCAAACTATTCAGCTTTGGTCTCTGCAGCAGCACCACAGCAGCTATCTGCAACCCTCCAGAGCCTGAAGTGGGCAGCTCCTCTGCTGCGCTTGTCAGTTGGGTTAGAGGAGGAATTAGTTTTGCTTGGCTCAGGAGTGGGGGATTGTAAAGTTTTTTTCCGAACTGGTACTTGTGTTGGTAACTTGTTCTTCCATTCAGGAATGTCACCGGAGATGGCCGCTGACGCTGCGCTGGACTACATGGAGACACGAGTTGGGGGCCGGGGGGGCCTCATCGTTGTTAACCGCTCAGGGGAGTGGGCAGCGAGGTTCTCCACCAAGCAGATGTCCTGGGCTGCCGTGAAGGACGACCAACTGCTCTACGGGATCCACGCTGGGGAGAGGGAGACAAAGTCCCTTGGGGAAGCACTTGCGTCCGAATGTGAGGGGTTCTGAGGAGGAGGACACGTGGACAGTAGGGAAGGATGAAGATTGCCAAGTTTTGTTTGAGAGCGATGATGATTTACTCTTTCAGAAAGATCTGTACTCTTGATTAGTTCACAGGTGTTCACAGTCAAAATGAAAGCTGAGCAAAGCTTTTTGTAGAGTTGGGAAGGGTGATTTGTACTGGGAGTCTTGTTCTGTTCGTAGGCATCAGACCTCAAATTAAAGAACAAAGACCACAACAAAGTATGATAAAATGTTGTGGAATATGAGTGGACCATTAACATGACTGGCATGGTAGCAATAAAATAGGTCATGATTTCAACAAAAATAAAATAATCTTCACTGCTTAAATATGAAGATGATAGGTACCTTGTAAGTCTAAACATGAGAGAGAGTTATGATGACTAACTGCAAAGTAATTCTCTACAAGAAGGCAGGTCATAAAATCAAGCTGTGCTAATGCAAATACAACTGCCCTCTTTAACAAGCATCTTGTGTGAAGCCTGAAATATTTTTGGAGAGATTTTGATTTTTTTCTGTAAGAAGACACATAATATTAAACTACATGATTTTAAAATTATATTCTGTATTACCTTGTTTCAGTACAGTTTCTTCATTAAGATTTTGTGTTTATGAAGGAAAAAAGAGCAAGAATATTCCACAGATTTTTTTTTTTCTAACTTGGTTAAATCATTTGTATATTAAAACAGCGAGTTTTAGCTAGTGCTATGACTTATGTTTCCTCTGAAGAAATATACAGCCTTGTAAATTCTAATTATATAGCATCATACTGTGGAATGTTCCCTTTATAAGAAACTCAAATACAGAAAAAATCTTTGGTTATATTTTGATATTATTCATACCTGTATCCCAGCTCCAGTAAGCTGTGTCACTGGGTTGGATTATATGGAATGGTAAGGTTGCCAAGATCATCTAATCTCCTCTCTACATTAATCCATGTTTTATTAGATGTTGCAGATGAGTGGATGTCAACAGTGATGGACAGAGTAGGCAGCTCACACACTCTTGCTGTACTCAGGTACTTGGTTGCACAAAAGAGAACACGAAATAACTGCTGGTCTGATGATGAGCGGTTTATGAAATCATAACAGAACTTGAGGTATGGCTGTCTTTAAAGTCAAAAAGAAATGCCCAATGTTGTGAGTAAAACCTGATTTGTTTCCCCTTCTGTACATTAGGTGCCAGTCTCACAGGACCAGACAGTTTTCCAGAAGAAAGCAGCGTTGTCTTAAGTTCACTGCCAGAATCTCAAGGGAATCCAGGTTTTTATGGTCAAGAATCCACTTGGTTTAGATCAACTCTGCCTAGCTGCAAAATCAAATTTAGGACAGGCAGTAGGAAAAAAATGATGGCTTGATTTAGGACAGCCAGTAGAAAAAATGGTGGCTAAAAAATTTGACTAGAGATCTGTTAAATATAATTTTGCAGTGTTGCCTTGATCAAAATTTTCTTGTGATTGGGGAAAAAAGATGATTAAACTTAGTTTTCTAGAGGTAAATTGTGATTATAGGCATGGATGTAGGCTGTTTAGAAGAGAAGAATTTAAAAGTCCGGTTTCATATCTGGTTTTGCCTCATTAAAGGCTGCTGAGAGCCTGTTCCCACTCACTGTTCGTTTGTTGGAAGTGCTTGGAGAGATGGTGCGCGACCCGGTATTGCCGTAACCCCCCTGCGCAAGCACCTTTGTCAAGGTCTGCTCTGTGCTCTGCAGGGGTGCAAGCCTGTTCTGCTCAAGGTGTGGGCCAACCAAAAATGAAGTGACTGTTGGTGTAGCAGCAAGTGTAAGCTCATGTACCTGCCAAGTGCTTTATTGGCTGGGTCTGGCGCCGTGCTCGTGCGGACAGCTGGCTGGTTCACATCTGCCCACGATGCACCATGAGCAGCAGCAGCACAGATGCAATGTCAGGGCTGCCAAAAGGGTCGGTGAACAGTTACTTAATTCACCTCATCTCTACTCAGGAATACAATGTAATAAACTGCTGGCACTTTACAAAGAGCATTATTCTGTATAGGTTTCTATTATCACTCATCACCAGGCTAGCTGGATGCTTTCCAACAGTGCACTGAGCAATGTGACTCCCACATGTTCTGTGTGATCTGTCCTGTCTTCCCTGTTCCTTAGTAGCTTGCTGTGTGTTTGGTCCCTTCTTGTGGAAAAAGTGTGTTTTTTAAAAATGCGCAGGTGTGCTATGTCTGTTTGATTGCCGTAGGGTTGGAAGTGAGGAAGCCAGCCCTGCATGCGGCGGTGGCGTTTATGGTCCTTCGGCTGCGTGGGGTTTGCTGCACGGTTAAGCGAGAGCAGCTCTCACACAGCTCGAGCGCTATGTTGCCCGTGTGCTTACGTTTCTCTCGGCTAGCTGACCGAGTCAAAACTCACCACAAATCCATATGGTTTCTCCCGTGTAATGTGAACAGCAGATTCAGCCGTCTTCTAGGACAGTGTTTTCCTTTTTCATTAGAAGGTGGGATGGCACTAGGTGGTTAGGGATACGTGTGATGTTCTAACTAATCGGGGAACTGCGCATGAAGCTCCTGTAGACCTCCTGTCTCCCTGGCCCCTTTCACACAGGTTCTTTTGGTGGAACAGCACAGACTCTGTTGCTGCTGAGCAGCCCATGCTCACGTGTCCCCTTATCTTTGTGTGTTTTACAAAGTTACCCATATTAGGGCCTTAGCACTCAACAGATTTTATAAATACAGTTGAAGGACTAACTTCAGGGGACTCTTTACCCTGGGAGAGGAGGTTGCGGGGCATTGCTGTGCACTGCTGCTGGAAAAGATCCTTTAATTTGAATGGTCGTGACCTGGATATCAAGGAAGGAAAATCAGAGGTCTGCTGCCAAGAAACTGAGTGTCCTTGGCATGTAGCAAAGCAGCAGCAAAGTTTTAATTATCTAATTAAAATGTGGCATCCCGTTATTTTACATTGTTTATAATAGTAGTTGTGTATGTGTGGTGGTTTTTTTTTTTTTTTTTTCTAAACTGCTCTGTAAAAAAGATTCCCGGCCTGAGATGGCAGCAGCAAATGGAATGCGTACCATAGAAATGAAGTTGTAACAAAGCAGCAAGGCGCTGATTGCTGATGTTAGTCACAAATTGTTAGTTCCATGTAGGTTTTCCTTCTTAATCTCTGTGAGTTATGAGTAAGTGAAAAATACTTTGAGAGAGATGTAGACATTTCTGTTTGGAAACTTGTTTTCATTTTTTTCCCATATTCGACTTTGTCCTACATTTTTAGCTCTGTGTCTCTGGGGTGGTTTTCGCTGACTTTGAAATCTATCTTGGCAGAGTTTAACGGCCCTCACTGTTTTGCTTGTTTCTTTTTGGGAACACTTTGCCTTCGATTCGCTCCGATAAACATTTGCCCTGGGACAGATTTCAATCTTGATTACGTCAGTATAAATTACAAGCACGGTCACTGAGGTCCCCGATTCCACTCAGGTAGGTGGAATCCGACGTGGAGCTGCGTGTCCCGCGTCCGTGTCTCCGTGAGTCTTCAAGCTTCCCTGCTGAGGAGAGCGGAAGGCGGGAAGGCGGCTCCAGGCGGTGACGCGATGCCGGGGGCAGCAGCCTCGCCTCAGGCAGTGTCCAAGTGGGGAAGATGCCAGGAGGACAGCTGTATCCATACACTGGGAAATAAACAGGTGCCAGGTAATTCTCATAACGTAGGATGGTGTGGGCTTCTTGCGGATGAGCAGAAAGACGCTTTGGGTAGACTTGTAAGCCAGGAGCGAGGGGAATCTTCGTCTCCACTGCAGTCCTTACTCGCAGCTCTCTGGGGACGTGTAACTACCCTGCAGCCTTCACTAACGGAGCTCTGCTAGGCCTGGCCACGTGCGCTTTAACCCCAGCTATTTTAGCGCCCCTGCCTTTTGGCCTTTGAGATTCTTCCTGGTTTGAGGGGTTCTAGTTTTCTTGCAGTTCCCGAGCAGGTCCCTTTCTGCCGAGAGCAGATTTGGTCGCAGTGTGTGCAGTAGCCGGCGGGCGCTGCTCTCGTGACGCTTTCTGCTCGGATGCTGCCGCGGCTCGAGCTACGCGCCCCTCGAGCGTGTCGCCCACGAAGGGCCCCGCCGCCCTCTGCACGGCCGCACGGGCTCCCCGTCCAGCCTGACAAATACGTAGCCGTGAGTTTTCTGCTGACGCTCGAAGCCGTGGGTAAGCTGGGGTCTGGCTTCCACCGCAGCTGGGGAGGACAGCAGAACTAAGAAGGCTGACTAATAAGGGAGGCAAAGAAAAAAAGCTTAGTGCTGTTGGCCTGACTCCTGCGAGTACGAGTGATTGCAAAACTCATGTGCGCAGTGGCTTCACTGGTTTAGTAATGGCTTTTTCTTGGAAACTTTCATATGTCAGCCACGGGTAGTTTCGAGGACAGGTAAAATAAACTTTATCTTTTGAGCTGTAAAACGTGCACACTTCTCTGGGTCATGAGTGCTTTTGTGTTCTGGTCCTTGGAACTGATTCCTCTCCTGGAAAAGAGGTACCGGCATATTCAGTATTTGCGTCTTTTCTATATGAAATAAGCTTTCTTTAAAATGAAAAAAGTTATCGTGACTTTATTCAGGAGATATTACATAGCTATTGTTTCACCTACAGAAAGGCCTTTGGGAAATAATGGGGCTCAGGTAGACCCCTGGTAAGGTGGACGTTCAGAAATGACTCTAGGCAAAATGAGCAGAACGTGAAACTTGGCACTCTGTCAAGGATTTGGAGCCAGAGGGAATCTTAGTTATTATGTGGTCTTACTTCCTAAATAAACAGGCCATGATTCCTTATCTTGGCTGTTTCTGCATTGTGCTGATAATTTTGTTTGAAATATGGTCTATTCATATCACTGACTGCATGAAAAAAAAAAAAATGAGGACAGGACACTCTTTAAGAGAAAGCATGTGAATTATGTTTAAAATAATTTTGTTTTCAAATCTTTGAGGAAAAAAATGACAATTTTGGGAGTAGACAGTAGTTCTAAGTGTTCTCACTCTTAAAAGTCTTTTGTGCTGCTACCAGGCTGCTAGGAATCTCCATGGGACTAGTGCAAGTCTAGTAGAAATAGAGCTGGTATTTCAGATCCATCAATGCAAAGCAAATATTTTCCTGGAGAAAAACCTGAACAAGTCTTGCATGTAACAGCAGAGTCTGTGTAATAACTCACATCTTCAGAGAAGCTACGGAAGCTGTGAACTGATCTGCTCAACTTCTCAGTAGAGTAGAGAGTTTATTTGAGCAATGTTATTCTGGTGTACGTCCAGGGAAATTAAACTAGTAAGTTGGAACTGCAAAATGTAGCTGAGGCAGAGCCGGGATTAAAATATTGATTTCTGACCTCCATAGTGCCAGGCTCAGTTCACTACATTATGTTGTTTTTACGAATAACATTTAGAGAAATAGATCTTGACATATCACAAGCATGGTAGACTCTCAGTAAATTGAGCGGGGCTTTAGCTGTTCAATTTATGTGATTTCTGTGTGCCTTATGCTTGGTCTTAGGAATCTCAGTAACTGCTGTATATTTACAGTGAAACTCACTTATAGCCTGAAGCATACTAGAAATTTTCCCCCTAAAGCAGAAATAGAACAGATATTTATGGTAAGTTCTTGTTGTCACATTGAGATTTGCAAATATGTTCCTTCAAAGGAACATACTTGTTCCATAAAGGAACGTTAGCCTCAAAGTTCAAATACAAGCACTTTTAATGAAAGCACCAAATGTCACGTTTGGATACTCAGTTTGATATGTGAGTGCCTAAACAGAGGCAAGTATGTACTTGAAAGCTGAAATAAATTCTACAGAGAAAATAGTTCAGATATGTTTGTATTTGAAAGCTGATCTCCCAATATCTAAAATGCTGCAAGAACACTGCCATTACTACAACCTCATAAATTTCAGAAATACCTGAGCATGGTTAGATGTAGCCCAAACCCCCTTTTTTCTGTGTTTCTGAACTCCAGTTACGTCACTTGCAGCTTACAAGCAAGCTCTCCTTGCTTTTTTGGAGCGCACTTGGAGCTTGGCAGTCCTACAAAAATGGTACTGGTTTTTAAGCCCCGTCAAGTGATCTAGCAGCATTCTCCACCCTTCTTTGTTAGCTGAGGCAGTAGCACGATGTCATTTGTCAGGGAGCCAAAACTGGAGACATGCTGAATATGTGAATACCAAGGAAGTGGTTTCCTTAGCAATAACAGGCATGTGAAAGTCAAAACTTCCTTTCCTCCTCATGTGACCTTTTCCAAAGCAATTCACATAGGAGACAATAGCAGTGAATTCCAAGCACCCACAGGGCTCTTGCACTGCCAGGCAGGGATTTGCCGAGCAGCCAAGTTATCTTACCTTTTTATTAAGGTAAAATTACTTTTTCTTTAGGTGGCTTCCATTAGGGATTGTGTGTGTGTGTACACTGTAGTTTTTCATGAAATCAAAATCACCTAAAGCAATGCAAACAGGTAGAAGCAATATTGTGGACCAGAACTTTGGATATGCATGAACTTCAAAGTCCTTTCTGCTGAGAGGAAATGATGGCATGAAAAGTTTAGCCAGCTTGTTTCCGTAGCTGAAACTTCCTGGATTCGATACCAATTACTGAAGATACTTCACCGATTTTTTACTAAAATGTCTGAGGAAGAAGAAAAAACAAGAAAGAGAATGAGGGAGAGGATTTGTGAGGGGAAAATGAAAGGGAGGTGACACTCGTCTCACCCACCCTGCATGAGTGCGGTATCAGGCCTCTCTTGCTGCTATTCTTATCCTGAATATTTGGTAGAGGCCTCTCGCATCCCGAAGGAGACAGTAACGATCGCCAGAAGCACAAAGCCGCCTGTCCAAGAGTCCTCAGGTACTTTCTAAAAGCGGCTACTAAATTTAAACCTGAACCTCCTATTGAGGTAGGGAACTCTTCTTCCCCCCTTTCCTGCTGGGGCGAGTACATAGCAGAGATTCTGACGGGTGTCAAAAGGGCAGAAGAAAAATCCCGCTAGAGCTGGAAATAGCTCAGCATCCTTTCTGTAGTGTAACGCGTAAGAAACGGGCTTGGATTTCAAAAGTTCAAAGAGAATCTTGTAATTACGGTTCTCCCTCGCCTTGGTACTTCTGGGCTAACCGTAACCTCATTCTCGGGTTCTTCATTTTGCTGTTATTTATGCAGGCTGTATCTGATGGGGGGTTGTGCTGGGGGAGGGAAAGGGGCGGTTTGGTCGTCTCCTCCCCCGACCCCCAGTTTCAGGGCTCGCTCTGGAGGGCTGCGGTTCTTCAGCGGCGCAGCGTGGCCGGGTGCGCTCGGAGGAGAGGCGGGAAGGGCCGCGGCGGCCGGGGCGCCCGAGCGCGGGCGGCTCCCGGCCCGAGGCTGCTGGGGCTCCGGCTGCGGAGCTGCCCCCGGAACGCGGGTTCGCTGCCTCCCCGTGACCCTCCGCAGAGCAAGCGGCAAGGCTGGCGTGGGCTCTTGGCTACGCACTACTGTCAGTTATTCCCCGCCAAAGTCGCAGGGCAGTATTTTCTGCCGCATGTTGCTAATTAATAGCTTTCTTTTCATTGCCTTTTCCTTTGTACAAGGCAGGATTTATTTATCTTGGTGTGTCATTTAGCTATAAAAATATTTGAACAATTATTTAACAAATATTTAGCAAAGCTTCTAAGTACGTGTTCCTTTTGGAGAAAATTTGGCCCAATATCCGCTGACCTGTTCTTACATAGGATAGAAAATACATTCAGGATATGGAAGTTTCTCTGGTGTAGTTGTTATTTTTTCCTTATGTCCTTTTATGCTTCAGATTTACAATTGCTCCCACAGGCCATAAAGAAAACAAGATACAAAGAAAATATATTCAGCATATTTTGAAAAATAACAAGCAGCATCCTTTACAGGAAATGTGGGTTGAGGCATCCTATACAAACTTCTGTCGTGTTCTTTAATCTTGTTTAAGTGGAACATATTTCAGCCGTGCTGGCTTCTCCGGAGCGTTTGCTGATAAGATTCAATTAATAAACTAGATTTCAGATTCTGGGCCTGCTAGAAACTGTTCCGCAGCAAAGTCATTTTGACAGAGCTGCCTTTCAACATATTATCCTTCTGCTGAAAGATCCACCAATGAATCCGATATTTGTCTCGGGCACCGAGGAGAGCAGTGACCTAATATAAACGGTACCGCCTGGCAGTCACAGCTTGTCATCATAAGTTACTTTCACAGCAGCCCATTCACGTCCTTGCTGCATAAATACAGGTATTATATTATCCGGCTGATGGGAAAGCTGCAGTTTGCATTCAAATCCCTGTACTATGATGCTTCTAGACTCGGTGCTGGAGCAGTGCTAAGTTTTAACAAAGCTCTGGTATCCGGGAGACGGGAGCGGGCAGGAAGGCAGGACTCTGTCCCACAGACCTTTTCCAGCTCTCCCAGCACACGGCGCTTTCCATGTAGTGCGTTTTTTAACCCCTCTCTGAAATGGCTACGACAGGACTGATAAAACACGCAAATTGCTGGGGATTTGGGAGAGCTGCTCCAGCTTAACGCAGCTTGGGGTGGCGGACGCGAGGGCAGGACGCAGGGGCATGGGCAGCATGTGGGCCCGCGTGACATGGGCGCAGCGGGGTCACCAGCTCTTTGCCCCCGGCGCGGACGCTCACAGGGCATGTCCAGGCCCCTCTGCGAGACAGCTGGCGCTTGGCAAGTTGACCGAGTAAGCAAAAAGCACGTCGGCAGGCAGCAAGACTTTCTCTACTGATTAACTCAGAAACGCGCCATTTCCCATCAGGCAGATTTGCTGTTGGGGACAGCTGAAGGACACACAAAAACCCAGCACTGCTGTGCGACAGCCACTGCCGAGAGCTGCAGGACGGCTTTGCTGCCGGGGCGGCAGGCCCAGCCCGAGGACGTGGACGGGATCGCCTCCGTGCCCCTGGCAGCCTTGGAGCGTTGGCCAGGGAGCTCCCACATGCACATCTCCAGCATCTTCACCAGAAGGAGAGAACTGGAGAGAACGAGGCGGGTTGGGGGCAGTTTTGGCGGCGAGAGGAAGCGTTGCGGCCGGAGGAACCGTGCCCGAGCGTTCGTGTCATAGTGATGGTTGCAGGTCCTGGAGCGACCCCCGGCTCCCGAACCCCCCGGTGCCTGCAGCTCCTGCCGGCAGCCCGAAGGGTTCAGCCCAGGCCACGTAAGCAGCATTACGGTGTTTGGGGGCTTTCCCTGCTCCGTTCTTTTGAAAGGAAATTACTTATACAAGCTGCGTTAAAAGAAAACCGTCAAATCAAGCATTCACGTTACCAAATGTAAGAATAGAAGAAGGTTGCTTATGTTCTTTAACTCTTTTTTTTTTTTTTTTTTTTCTCTGCATGATACAATCTGTAATTATGTTCCACCAGCTAAACATTTTGGATCCTGTTTTGCTAACTGGTAAGAAAAATGCTGCTGCTTATTTTTACCGATAATTTACTATGGAATATAATATATTAAGCATGAACGATATGTTCAGTGATTTAACATTACCAAAGCAATATGCTATAAAATATTGCTGTTTTTTTTTTCTCCTTACATCCTTATAATATATTTACTGTAAAAATGTTTTAGTGACCAACATGGAAAGCGCAGAGTTTAAAAAAAAAAAAAAAAAAAAAACTTTTGTCAAAGAAAGATTTTTAGTGAATGAGAAAAGTCATATCAGGAGAAGCAAAGGATGTGGACTAATTACTTTCCTTTAATGTCCCAGACATTCAGCTAGAGAAGCATTATGAAATTCATACGATGAGTGTGAAGCAGCTTGTGTTTCAAAAGAGAATTATTAGTCTGTGCTGTCTGAGGGCAACCTGTGCAGCTCGTGCAGGGCCCTGATCCTTGACAGCGCCTGCTCCGTGCGGCTCTTTCAGCTGGGCACCAAGTGAGGAGCTGCCCTGCAAGGAAAGGGCGATTTGCAGAGCTCATCTTCTTACTGCTGAAGTCAACGGCAGCCTCACCCTTAACTCGCTTTGTGCACGAGCTCAGTCTGCGCTGCACGAGGTTTGGCATATTTGCCATCACGAGACTACTGTCCCAAAAGGGTAAATACTAGTTCTTGCAATACAGTGTTTCGCATTCTTCCTTCTTCCCCTATTCACCTCTACCCCTGAATCTAAGTTGTTAAGAAATTACACTTTTAATATGTTCTGGTCTATTCCTTGGGGAAAGTGCAGAGCTGTATGCACTTACTGATCCCTTATAATCTTACAAATACAACTTGTTTTAAATTTTAATAAATATAGAAGCCCTTGTGTCAGAAGAGCTGCTATTTGTGCCTTTGGAGACCTTTATAGGAAACAGTTCTGGTTATGACCTAATTACCTAATTGTTTGCCTTGCAGTGCTAATTTTTGCCCTCTCTTAGCTAACATGAAGTGGTTACTAAGTGAACTGTCCTGTTCCCTTCTGGCACGGCCAGTTACGAGGTGAAGCGTCATGTGGCTGCTGCTCTTTCCCAAGGCTCCGGGGACAGCGCGGGGCTCGTGGATGGAGGGAGGGACAGAGGAGGATCCCCACGCTGTGACCCAGCCCTCGCAGTGGCTCTTGCTGCCCTTTGTTGCCTAAACGATGGCTCCAAGTCAGAGCGCCCTCATGGCTGCCCTCGGGCCCGTCTTGCCTTCGGCCTCGTGGCTGAGGTTGCAGCTAACGGTGCTATCAAACAACACGGCAACACAATTCAAAACAGCCGCTGGAAAAATCTCTACCCTGTTCCAAAGCTGCCAGGTTAGGACGAGGCAAGCGCCGTAATACCCAGCGTGGAGCAAACAGGAGCACTGAAGTTATCATGTCTTTATCTGAATGTACAGAGCTGCTGTACCTTTCGAGACCTGGCTATGGTCTAAGTTTCAACGAGAGCATTTCGCAGGAACTGCGAGCACTTAGCACACCAGCTCTTCCAGAACACCTTCTTTTTCTTCCTCTTCTTGCTCCGGGTGAATTCTGCTCCCAGCAAAAATAAGAAGGGTCCCCAAACCCGCGCTCAGAGCGAGCGCCAAGCACCCGCGGCGGGGCGCCCGCGGCCGGCCAGCCCCGCTCAGAGCCCGCCCGGGACTGCTGCTGTACTTCCCATCTGCTTTGCAAGCCTCTATTTTATTCTCATAAAAAAAACGAACCCTCAAAAAAACAGGTGGGGGATGAAGCTGTGTAAAATGATCCAGTTATCTTGTACAGAAACACTAAAAGTTAAGTGGGGGATGGAGGAAGACCTTCCCTTTTACAGCTGAACTTTTTTTATTTGGAGCTAGGGAAGGCGGGACGTCCCTGCTGATACAACCTATTGGCCTTAGGACGTCTTAGAAAAAGAGTAGTTGCCTTCATAACGTTCTTCCCTCAAACAGGAAAATGTAATGCTATCGTCGTTCCTGAACGCACCAGAGCATGGATCTCCATTCCCCAGAAAAGAATGAATGGGACGTGGACATGGGACAAAGCACGTGTCAGTGGCTAGAGGGCTCGCGGATGACGACCCCCGGCCGTTCGCCGGGTTTGCCGAGCGGGTGCCGGTGACGAGTCCCGCAGGCAGCCCTGTGTCCGGCATTTCCTGTGCTGGGTAGGCACAGCCGGCCTGGCCGTTGGTGCTCTGGTCTTTGCCAGGCCCGGCAGCCCCAGGATCCCGAAGGACAGCGAGCCTGGGCGGGCACCAAGGGGACAGCAGCCTCCTTTCCTCACATCCGCAGGTTAAAAGGGATGCCAGGCAAAACAGCTCCAGAGACTTTTTTTTTGGCTAGATGTTTTGTAAATGTTTTGGCTAGAGTGAGACATTTGTGAAAATCAAGGGAAGGATAAACAAGCGCATAAAGTATTAACGTGAGACCTGTTGAACATGTGCACCTTCGGGCAGACCAGAAAGTGGCTTTAAGTCTTCAGAAGACAGCTGCAGCATCCAGCCAAGCCCACCAGCGGCAGCAAAGGTATTGCTGGGGTCAGGACACTCCAGCTAGGCACTTCGCTAGGAAACGCTGGAAACCCTTTTTCATTAGCATATACTTCCTTTACTGTGCTATATGGAGTTAAATCGGGACATCAATGACTCTGGGGAGAGAAGAAGGTGACTAGTAATATTGGAGATGTGATGGACATCTCTGTGAGGCACTAACTTGAATCATATCAATCAATATTTAGTTATAGTTGAAATCTGTGTGACTTAAAAATCACTTTTGATGAAATATTGTAAGGTAACATTTTCTAAGCTGTTTTTACTTCATAGTCCAGAGTGAAAAAAATATGCAAGGCACTGCTTCAGTTATTCCGATCATGGTTTTTAAAGGTTATACAAGACATAGCCTGCTACTCCCTAATTGTAACTCATTGTGTGCATGATAAAAGTACTGAATTGGACATCTGCTGCTGTCCTGTTTCTCAGCTATGCCACTTTAAAAAAGTGTCTGTTATGCTTTCAAAGAAAAAGCACTGTGTTCCAGCACGGGACACAATAGCAGAGGGCAAAGATCTAACCCGCTTGCCTGAACGTCGCGTATTCATCCATCAATATGACGTCTCCTGCAGAAGAGAAACCATCTTTTAAATGCAAAAGAAAATACATTTTGGAACAGGATGTTTTTCCAAGTGACTGTTTCAATTAGAAATGAATGACAGATCTGCCCAGTCTTAGTATTATTCTTTCAGCAGGTTCATTATGGCTCCAGCAACGGCCAGCTCACAATAGTCCCTGTTACGCTAGACATTGTAAAGTAAGAGACGGGAGCTGTTCGAAAAGCTGGACTATGCAGAAAATCATTTTGTACCACTGAAACTTGATGCTTGGAGAAGGGTCATCTTTGCAACTTTTTGGTACAGATATATGTAACAAAGGATGAAAGAAAGATGAATTTATTTGCTTACAAACATAATGATGATAAGACAAACAGAAGTAATAGAAAAGCCATGTAGACGGGCAGGAAGGACGCAAAATAAAAACTTTGGTTACATAGGGCTGCGCCCCTCAGTATGTTCAATAAATGCTGGGTAAAAATCTTTTCAAAATTGTTGATTAGGGTGGCTACCTTAATGGAAAATAATCCTAAGTAGTAAGTTATGCTTCTTTTTGAAGTAAGGAATATGGAATAATTTATCCCAAAAGACCATATAAACCATGCTGCTTAGACACAGAGTGCCAGCCAGTTCGTGCTGCTTCGTGCTATTTGTTTGTGACTGGGAACAGGCAGAGATGGAGACAGTCCCAGCTGCAAGCGCAGGATGGAAAACGCAGGCCAGAGGGAAACTTAAGGAGTCTTTTTGGTAGAAAACTGTGTGGAAGAAACTTTGGAATACTGAATGGATTTTGAAGAAGGCATCTTCTTCTACAGGGAAAAAGGATTTGTCCCCAACATAATTTTTTCAGACAGAAATAATATGTGAGGTCATGAATATTGGCTACCCACTCGAATCAAAAGGGCAAAAGTCCGAAATCCAATGAAACGGCTGTGCCTCTTCCTGCTCCCGACCTCTCTGCTGCAGATCGGATGCCAGGTAGGGCCGGTCCCTCCCATTTCCAGCTGTGGTGTCGTCTCCTCCTTCTCTTCACTTCTGTTTCTCTTAACCGTGCAGGGAAGCGCCGACTTTACCCAGGGAGGTGTGTGAACACATTAGGTCCCCGACCTTGTCTGTGTCCCTGATGACCTCTGCGGAGAAAATATCAACACTTCTTCATCCACCATGAAGAGTAAGAGCAACGAGAGGGCGCAAGACACCCTCGTTAAGTCGCAGGGCAAAGGAAGGATGGGGACGTTGTCTCGGTAACCAACCCCCCAGACCTTGGCGCGGCCCCTCAACGGCTCCCGCACTCACAGC
>VZSV01000085.1:1566672-1583830 GCA_013398735.1 Nothocercus julius | reverse complement strand
TTTTTTTTTTTTTTTTTTTTTTAGAAGTGTTAGTACTGGAATTGCATTTCCTTCCTCTAGTGTCTTTGGATAGAGCTCGCACAGGAATATAAGTAGCTCCTCATATTTGCACTTGGGCGAGTTGGGCACCTTCCTGATAATTTCATGGTTTGCCTTGGTGGCTCTGCTAAGCAGAGGGAGAGTCAAGCTCACGGCTCTGGAGTGCTATATAGATGCCAAGTGCTAAGAATTCCCGGAATGTGGAGTTGCACAGCACTGATAAAGTTTGCTTTGTTTCCTTAGTGACTTGACCCATTGAGAAAGTGTGGTTTCCTAGGAAGCTTTAATAGCTCAAAGTTGGTATTGAATAAAGGGAAAGGCCCCAACATAGTTCTGCTTGTTTTCACCTGCTGCCTAAAAGATTAATTTTCTTAACCTTAGTATAGAAAATATAACCCTGCATTTTGAGAAGTGATTTATAGAGATCCCTCACACTTATCAGTTTGAGTAAATATGCCACAGGCTTCTGCGTTTCAAACAACTATAATCTTGCTCATAAGCTAGTGAGTTTACAATGTGGTAATTTCATTTCAGGGCATGAAAGCTTCAAGGAAAAACACCTTCTAATTAGAGTGATACAATCACTCTGCTTACATACTGCGGTTTCGTATGACTTCAGAAAAATAGTTGAGTGATTAATTTTACCCATCATTAACTTAATAAGGAAACTGGAGATAAAATGAAAAACAAACGGCAGAACTGTACAACGGGGGCATTATTATGCCAAACCCTTTCAGCTTTTTCATTTGATGAGAAATGCCATTCTGTGGACTGTGTAAAATGTGGCAGCAACCGGTTGCCTCAATTTCTAAAAAATTTTATAACAGATTTGAACTTTATTGAAACCTTTGCAGATTTTGATACGGAGTTCTACCCTCTTCCCCACAATCCCTGTCTTTTTTTCCCACCTCAGTTTTATTGCGAAGCAGACATTACATAAACCAACTTCTAATAACATAATTCCCTCACATCCATTTTTCAGGAGGGAAGAAAACCATCCTGAGCACTGCATGGAAATATTCTTAGAGTGAGTTCGGTTCTATTTTAGTGCCTGCTGCTATCTTTAGTCTTGTTGCTGATAAGTAGTTGGCTTACCCAGTTGTGTAGTAATGCAGTTCTCATCATAAACATGACAGGATTGCTCTAGTGTCTTGAAGACCAAAGCGAATTACAACTGTGGAAGCAAATTGCTTTTTTTGTTCTTCCAAAAACTTTCTTTAATTCTTACCACATGTAAAGGAAGCTACGCAGTGCCGGAGTAGTGAATATGCCTGTCTGTTTGAAAACGTTCTTTTGGAAGTTGCACCCTTTCTTTTTTTTTAAAACTTCACTTGTAAATTCTTGAGAAAAAGCAACTGCAAACTGTAGCAACACAACAGACGAGGAGTCGTAGCGTCCATAACTAACCTGCTTGAGGCCTCTGCATGTTAATAATATAAACAGCTGAGGAATGTGTGTTGCTGTTGACAGTGAGCGACTGTAAACATCCTCGACTGGAAGCTGTGAAGCAGCAGATGGGGCTTTCAGTCGGATGTTTGCAGCTGCCAACTGCCACAGACGTCAAGAAATGTTTGACACCTAAAGCATAGTTGTCCGTTCAAAGCTTCTGTTCTGTTGGGTTTGTCACAGACATAGAAATTGAGGCCAAACCTTTCTGCTTGGTACTTAATTGTTCTTGCGATGTCTGTGTCTAAATACCTAGAACTAGCTCAGTGATTGGTAGGAACTGTAAGATGCGAAAAAGTGAATAGAAAGCAAAAATAGAATAAATTAGGGGTTTTATTTTTAACTGCAAACTTAATTTGAAGTCTTTAAGTTTCTGTACAGCTTGCCTTGCTGTGCGTATTGTCTGGCTCAGTTACTAGACTCCACTGAACTTTTTACAAGACTCATGTGCACATTTAGCATCTCATTAATAGTCCATCTAGAATTTGAAACCCTAAGCCCTGTAGGAAGCAATCACTTTCAGGGTTTTTGGAAACTGGAAACATGCTAATTATAGCAACTGTGGAAAAAAAATTACAAAAATAACTTTTCCTGGAAAGGGCCAAGGCTGCGAAATGACGGGGAGGACAGGGAGATACCATGTGATTTGACTCGTGTCTGACATGTAGCCGGGCGTCTCCATTGTCTGAGATCCTGATGATTTCCCCCTCGCACACCCTCTTCCTTTCATTCTTTTCCTCCTCCCCTTGAAAAAAGAAGAGGAAGTGCTGAAAGCTGACTCATACTTTTCTAGAAGTCAGTTGAGACATTTAAGACTCCAGTCTTGACAATTATTTCCATGTATGGGTGGACCCCTGTGTTTATATATGTCCCCGGGGTTTTAGCGGCAGAGCATAGTTTGTGATCGGAGTGGTGTTAGCCTTCTTACTTAATGGTGGCTGCTATCATACAAGCTCACTGCTTTCTTGTAAGCCGTAACTAATTTAAGTTGATTTGAAAGCACTTGCGTATTGGCTCTGGTGATGATTGGTGTTTTGGTTGGCGTCCATGTTAGCTAAGGTTTTGGTAAAGGAAGTTTTGTTACCTTTTTTTCTTGTTGCCAGTATCCTTCTTTCTCAAATGTGTATGTATGTTTGTATAAAAATATGAAGAGGCTTATCCAAAGCATTAATATATTCATTCACATTATATAATCTGAGATTCTCCAAAGGTTCTACCTGCTTTTTTTGTTTCTGTTTAAGGAGCTGTGTCCCGGTCAGGATTTTCATAAAACATGATTGACATGTCTGCTTAAAGCTGTATCTGTGCAATACAGAAAGATGGCTCTGTATTTGACAAAACTTTATTAATCCATGCTTTGCAAATAACTTTTAGCGTATATTTATTGGATGGCTGTAGACTTAGATTATATATATTTCCGTAGTGCTCGAAGGCTGCCATTAGGATCAACAGCGTACCTCGTTTTGCACACTTTGCCATATGTAGTAAGATAAGAGTCCTTGCACCAAGGGATTACAATCTAATTGAAGACCAGTTATCAAAGTGGAATCCAGATGTAGGCAGGGAACAAATGGGAAGAGTGAGTGGAAAACCATGGGGACCAGGGTTGAAGTTTAAGGCATGATTATACGGAGTAGCTGCCCGCGTGTGTAGGTGGCTTTGAGTTGTTTGCTTAATTAAAATGGAAGAAGAGAAAAAAGATATCTAATTAACCAGTTGGTTGTCTAGCTGTAAAGATTTTGAAAGAAGATTGTTTGGTCAGATGGTGCATGTATTTGAAATTAGGAAAGAAATAGCTGAAGCTTGCGGGTGTGCTGGGTAGTGATTTATTTTTCCTGTGCTAGTACAGCACAGGGGGCAGATAATATGGAGTGGTTTCAAAAGTGATTTCAAAGTTCCTTTATAGAAAAATCTAAGAAGTTTTAAAGAGCTTACAGTGACCTCAGAGGAAATAGAGCCAATGGGAATGCAACGTTTGGCCTAGAGGTGACTTGGCAACCTACTGACTGGGTCAAGGTGGGTGTCAGAATTGGGACTTGCCTGTGGTGTAGGAGTAACAGCTTTTTCTTGGCATATCTATGACAAACAAGAAGTGGGAGATCAAGACAAGAGTCAGGCTATAGTTTTGTAGCTGCAGATGATAAAGAAGGTTGTTATTGCTCACAAAGTGGGACAATAGTTAGATATGTAGCTGAGCAAGTATGATACCAAATTTTTAGGTGGCTGCTGTTGCAACCTTTCTACACTTCAAGTTAGCTTTCCTGACAAACTGGAGAATTTTGTGAGTGACCTTGTAATGAAATTCATGAAAGTTGGAGCCACTTGGGAAATATTATCTAGGCAGAGGATTCTTAACATAGCGTCCTCATCTGGGAAGCTTCACTAGGTATTTGAAGAAGAGGATTGAGCAATAGGAGAGGCTTGCATAGGCAGAGTATTTAATATCAAAAGCATTAAGTACCTCCTGTGAAGATTTACATATTGATAATATTTGTTCTTTGGCAGGAAATTCTTGCAATACCCATTCTATTACTCTTCTTCCTGAGTTACGTACTGTCTCAAAGCTCAGCATGTTTCCTCTTGGAAAATGGAGTAGTGTTGGGACTGTTTTGAAGAAAACATGAGGAGTTTTCCTCCAGAAAAACCGCTACAGACAAGTGATCTCTTCTGCCAGCCACCACTTAGAACCTATTCTCTACCCTGCTATTCTGCTAGGGCTTTAGAGGAACATTAGAACTTTGGTCCATAGTTGCTGTCAGCAGTGGAGGCAGGCTGCAAATTCTGTGTTATCCTAAATACCACCGTATGCTGCTTTACGTGGTGGTTGTTGAGGTCACTGTCTCACCTGGAACTCTCTCTCGAGTGGTTTTTAATTAGGATTTGTTTTCAGGACCTGATCTGGATCTGAACATGTGAAGTCAGGCTGTCTTCACCCCTTTGTTGAAAGGATGGCTCTATTCTTAGAAGAGCTGCTTTCCTATTGAAACATATTGAAAGTGGGGAACACTTACATAACGAGTTCTGGTCTTGATTCAGAAGTTCTAGGTGTTAGTGAGGAAAGAGGGAAGGACGAGGGAAAGTTAAACAGCACTACTTATCCAAGCATGTTGTCTGTGGAAATTAGCTTTAAAACGGCAAGACAGCTGCTGGAAAAGGCACGATCCATCTGCCTATGTGTGCACTTGTTGTGAAGAGAATACAGTTGATGTGAATGGAAAGCTTTCAGTGCAGAGCTGCTGTTCCTACTCAAGCCACACTCAAAAACATAAATTGTTCAGATACGTGCTTTAACTCTTTAGTTGAAAAGTGACAGTGTTTAATATCACACTCCTTTGGGAGTTTTTGTTGTAAATGATATGAGAAACAGCATTATACATTAGTGTTCAGTGTGTTTGTTTTGTTTAAAGATATAGTAAGGGGATGAACTAATCCTGTACTTCTTCAACAAATCTAAACTTGGAAGTATGACTGCTGAGAGTTGAACAGGGCATATAACTTTACTTGTACCTTAAGTAACAATCTGTGGACCAGGATTCATGAAATTGTTGCTGCTTTGTACTGATAGGTAATAAAACTTCATGCAGACTACTCAGGGTTTTTCCCCTAAAGCTTTTAACAATCGGTATGAAACAAATGGCTAGAAGGTATGAAAAGGAAGCTACAGGCTGTCCAGTGCTACACTGTTTTTCCACATGATGACTTGAGGCATTATTTTAGCTGTGGATGTATACGTATCTCTTCACAAATAAAAGAATAACTGGTCAACAACTACAGGTTGCTAGATATTTTCTTACAAGAATTTTCGTAGGACTTCCTCCCCACCCCTTGCCCTCATCACCCAAGGGAGAAGGAGATACCTGAGGGGAGAATGTAGGGGAGATGGGGCCAAACTCTTCTCGGTGGTGGCTTGTGACAGGACAAGGGGTAATGGGTACAAATCGAAACACAGGAAGTTCCACCTCCATGTGAGCAAGAACTTCTTTCCTGTGAGGGTGCCAGAACCCTGGCCCAGGCTGCCCAGAGAGGCTGTGCAGGCTCCTTCTCTGGAGACCTTCCAGACCCGCCTGGCTGCCACCCTGTGCCCCGTGCTCTGGGTGTCCCTGCTGGAGCAGGGGGTTGGACTATTGGACTAGATGATCTCTAGAGGTCCCTTTCAACCTCAGCCATCCTGTGATTAATATTGTCTTTATTTCGGTGTAGGTCTTGCTGGGCGGATAGCTGTGTTTCTGGTGTGTGCAGCCATTCCTGGGCAAAGCATCCCCCTTCTGATACTGTGCAAACTCGGCAGCCAAGCCAGGCGTGATACGATAGGTACTGGCTTGGAGGGGAAGAAACAGGCAAAGGAGGTTGAGCATCAGCTGCCTGCATCTGGGTGCTGGGCAGATTAAGTCAGGCTCGAATTCTAGAATTTATTGGTACAGTTAGTTTCAAGCACTTGGCTATTTCTCTTTTCTTCTTTTTCTATGGCATTATTCCAAATATAAGCTCATCTGAAGCTCTTGCTTGAAAGCTACTGTTAAAAGAAAAAAAAAAATCTAGTTTCGTTAAGAATAAAATGCTGCTTTTCCTTTAGAGTCAGATTCTTAATAATGTCCCAGCAATGTAATATACCAAGACCAGAAAAAACTACAAAGTCCCTCTATTCTGGTTGTTGAAAGTTGCATGATCTTAAAGCCTTTATGCATACCTAGTACGGTTTTGAGATTTATAGCAGTAATTCCATGGCTATAAATGCTCTTCGTCAATACCCTGAAATGTTTTCAAAACACATGGAGGGTTTTTTAAGGGCTTAAACAGCAGAAAAATAACTGAAAGCCTAAAACATATTTGCAACGATATCTATTGTTTTTTTGAAGCTGTACCTGTTTTATATATATACACACACCTGTTTTTATATATATGTATATATATTTATTTTCAGTCTTTCATATCAATAGTAATGTCCCTCAAAACATTCCAGCCAGTGACTGTAACATGCGGTTCTATGTAATGCAAGAAAAACTGTAAAGGAAAGATGGTCTATGAGGGCACGGCAAGCAGGTTTAGAGGAGGCGGGAAGCACGACCTAGGTAGTTCTGTGAGCATGAAGGCTAGTTCAGGTCCTAGACTTACTGCGTAAAACCTATTGCTTCTCCCCAAGCTAGGGGAGAAGATGAAGCAACATCCAGAAGGCTCCGCAGTCAGCGTCGTGGCTGACAAGCTCTGCGGAACCTTCTTCAGCTCCTCCTGGAGCTGGTCCCCGTGTCCCACCAGCTGTTGTGAATGGGTCAGACCCTTCGACATGCAGCTAAGCGCTAACGGCCAGACCAGGCTGCAGTCCCTGGCTGCGAGGAGCAGGGCCAGCACCGGGACGCGGGGATGCGTGCGGCTGCCGCTGGAGGTGCCTCTGGAAGCAGTGGGTGGCAGCCGGGAACGTCGCCTCGCCGCGGCAGCCTGGGGTGGGCTAAGCAGCCGCGAGGGCTGGGCGCTGCTCTTTGGACCCGAGCGCGTGCGGCCGCCGCTCCTCGAAGGAGTGGGCTTGCTTGTTGTTTTCTGAGCCTTTAAGCTTCTTTGTAGAGAAACAAACGGGAATTAACATCCTCTAAGTAAATATGGTGGTGCCTGAATCTGAAAAACACTGGAAATGTGATTTTATTTATTTTTAAACTGTCTAACCGTGTGTTATTTTGATTTTTGAATATTTTTGAGGATCAGTTTTTTTCATAAAAGTTGATAAGAAATCCCTTTGAGCTAGGATTTGTATTGCTAAACTCCTCACAGGGGTGGTGCAGACAAGTGTTTTTGAGTTGGCTCGTGTTTGGTTCACCTGAATAGAGGCGGAGAGGCCTTTTCCAGGACCAAGGAGGAAACTTCACAAGGCAGAAAACTCTCAAAACACGAGTTGAAAGATGGAAGGCAAACAGAGTGTCAAAGCACTTTGTAAGGGCTTGCAAAAGTCTTACTCGTTGTCAAAGAATCCACAATCAAGTGAGATATCGAAGATAAAGTGGCTGAGAATAGAGGTGGAAACAGTATTAAAAATACTTTTTTTTTTCCCCCTCCTTCCTGTCACCAGAACTCCCTAAATAGATGGCTGCCAGCTTTTATTCCATGAATATAAATTAGCAGATAATGAAGCAATGTATAAAAATAGTAAGAAAATTATTTGGAGGGAGGGAGGACAACTGGACAGTGACAGAAAGAAAGACTTTATTAGAAATAAACAAAAGATGTTTTAATTTTGGTGCTTTGTGACCAACCAGAAGTCACATAGCAATGCAGAAAGATAAAAATGCTTGATTTGGCAGGTGTGTGTTCAGAACTAGATTTTAGTCATGCATAAATGCTGATGGCATTCCTTACATTTTTTAACAAGAAGGGAATATTTTTAACAGCAGCTATTAAAATACAATGTAAATTAGATGATGCAAGTAACTTGTGTCAAGGAGTTTGAGAATAGCAACATGAGAAACTCTCTGGGCTGTTCATCTGGAGTACTCCTATTTTATTTTTAGATTACAGATTGAAACTAATTTGTGCCAGTGCTTAACTGAATGAGTAGAACATATGACTGCTTGCAGTCTATCAGCTTGTCATGTGCTTTGGACAAAAGCATTGAAATTGGGCTTGTCTGCTGTGTTATTTTTTTAAGTCCCCTTGACTAGCGGTCTTATATGAATACTTGCCTTTATGATATATTTCAAGATAATAGACCTGGAAACTCAAATATTCTGAAGAATAAAAATGAAATTAAAAAGTCTAGATATCATGCATCAGAGGGATTCAAAAATGTCAAAGAGGTGTAAAACTGTAACTCTCAGTGGAGAATCATCCAGTGGTTGATGACTGAGGTCACCCAGCACGGGCCTGATCCAGGTAATCTAGGTATCATGTCTCTTGCTTAGCGCTTTTTTTTTTTTTTTTTTTTTTTTTTTTTTTTTTTTTTTTTTTTTTTTTTTTTTTTTTTTTTTTTTTTTGAGTAGTTGGTTTTGATATAGAGAAAAACAGCGGCATTCTTGTCTGGCTGTAGATGAACTAAATATTGGGAAGGTATAACAAGGATGAGAGCATGTCATCCTACTGTATGAAGTAGACAGTCATGGAAGAAACGTTGCCAAAAACTTGAAAACAACCACTGCAGATAATACTGTTAAAATTCTTTGATTTTTCTTCACTCGCTTTTGAGTTGTTCATTGTTCTGTCTGGCAAAAAAAAGTCACCTCTGCACCTCTGAAGTGCCTGATCAAAAGCATTCTTGCATTCCTGAGTGATGGGGTGGAAACAGTACTAATCAACCCTGTGGGTACAATGTTTTCAAGACATCAGCCTTTAACTAAAACTAATCTTAAAGGGGCATAACTTTATTTTTATGAGGCTGGGTGGTTAGTGTCTTCAGAAAGAGGTGACTTTAAGATACGTCTCCATGTGGGTAGTAAAAATCATAAAGATTGCCTTATGACAACCTTATGTATTAGATGGTGTTTTTGCAGGGAGCAAAAGAAGGAACTTTGCCATATAGAAGTAACGCATTAAAAGTGTCATTTGAGTTTATAGGGTTGTTTGGTCTCAAAGCTGAAGCAGCTGAACTGCAGATCACCTCTAGCACTTTAGGATACAACTGAACTACGAGATGAGGTTAACAGATCAAGTTCCTAATTCGGTCTGTCTCTGATTCATCTTTTAAGTGCTGTTTCAGATCTTTAAAGTAAGCCAAATTCACTGCAGCAACAAACGTTTCTACTTCTCTGAGCGTACCGAACAAGTAAATAACTCCAGCAAAGTCCAAATGCAGCTTGGCAAGCTAGAATGCTGCTGGAACACTTGCCAGAATGGCCTTGGCAAAAGCTCTTCTCTGTTTTCAGTAGATTTGGAATGAAATCAGACAAGATCTCGGCTCTTCTCCATGGAAACCTAGTGCCTGGGTTAAAGGCTCCTACTACGGAGCGAACCGTGTGTAGTGAGTGTAGCCGCAGAAGCGCTCGGTGCCGGGCGGCTTCCCGGCACCGTCCGCGTCGAGCTGTGAGGAGCAGGTTGTAACTGCCGTGATGCGCTCGCTCGGGTGGCTCTTAAATGGTAAAGAGCAACCACGTGTGCCTGCAAACTGCGCAGGTAGGAGAAAATACTTCCTGCGGTGTTTAGAGGTTAGTAGTTGTTCTGCTGATTCTGGCCTTGGTTTGCGTTTTCATTCCTGCAGGCAGAGCACAGCCAGAAAGGCCAGGAGCTTCATGTTCTTCTCTGGGAAACAAATCCCAGAAGATGAAAGAGTCAAAGAAGAGTGGGAAGAAGTCTATGTTAATAGCATCCAGTGCCTTTTTTTTTTTTTTTTCCTTAACGTTTCCTATGGTGCTAGTAGTAGCACAAATACAGATTAGATGCAACTGTTTCAGCTATATTTGATAGTATGGGGCAAATGAGTGGAGGGATTTGTTAAGCTTTCCAGGCATATGTGGTGATAAGAAACCTTAGGGGAATGGAAAATAGCTAGGTACAGTATATAGTGAGAATTAGGAGAAGGGGAATTCTCTCCCATGAGAAGGCAGAGAAGTATTTTTTTTTTGTACTTTATTCTAACAGTAAGTGGACAAAGAAAGAGCAATAGATAATGGTGAGCGATATAATTGGGGGCTGAAGAACTTGGAGTCTAACAAGAGCAAGAAAGGCAGCATGAGATTTGAGACTTGGCGTAGATCTTGTTCCGTTATTTGCTTTTTAAATATTCTATCTCTGACCTGATAGAGAAGAATCCTCAGACCATAGCAAAATGCTGGCGTGGCTGGTAATGATGTGTAAGATGGATGCTCTCGAGCACCCTGTACATGTAGGATTTAGATACCAAAAATTAGGGAGCGTCTCCCTCTGGAGGTCTTTAAAGGCATCTCTGTCTGTGCCAGGAACTTGGTACTTATTTTAGGAATATTACATCATTGTGTGCCTAAATCTTGTAATTATCCTGGATACTCTAGTCACCTCTATCCCCCCTGCATGTTCAATTAAAAAAAAAAAAAAAAATAGGTGACAGAACCAGACTCATCACTGACTGAATAAGAGCATCAACTTGTTCCCTGTAATTGGGCTTTGTCTTTCCCCCTAAGAAAAAGTTGACTTAAGGGATTTGGTGCAGGATAGTTGTATAGAAAAGTTTGGCATATGGATTCTAGCTTAATCTTTTGGCAAGAAATTACGTAAATCTGTTTCATCAGAAGACTAGACACTAAAAAAGTGGCTGTGCAGGCCAAAATTGATTAAAATCTCTTACCTAGCACCAGTGTCCAGTAATGAATAGCTCAAGACTCCTTTGTACAAGCGGTAATTATATTGCTGACTGACAAAGGAGTAAGGGGTGCATTCAGTTCATCCCTGGTACCAAAATTTAAGGTTTATTCTTCCGCAACAAGTTTCAGTGCTGTCTTCATAGCTGGTGAAGATGCACTCGGTGTGGTCTAGATTGCAGTTCAGCAGACCAGGGGCTCAGGGGACTTAGTTCACTTGCCTAAACCTAGTGCCATTTGGGATCCCTTGAGCATCTGGAAAAAATGCATGATGCTAATGATTGTAATGTGGAAGCTACAGGGTTTGCAGGAGAGGCAGCTGGAGGTGAGGTAGGATGTCCTAGGGTGTTCAAGATGGTAGCAGATACCTGTGTCTGGGTAAGTGAATTATGTCCAGAATGTCTGCTCTGGATGAGCTGAATCTTTCTGAAGGCTTCATTGACTAAAGGGGAAATTTTTGTGTCTTTGGTCTATGCATTTTATCTGGATTTGAATCCTACCTTAAATGTCTTTGTCTCATTGTTCTTGAACCTGCAAATAACCAGGCATACTTACCTAGATTAAAACCTGTGCAAGGAATTCTCGGAAGAATCATTATTTCACCTGAGAACATCAAAACGGTGTCTTTATAGGTCCATACAACATTACATTGTCAGGTAGTATTAGTAGCATTTAAAGATAACCTGGCATTTAATTCCCTGGAGTCCCATGTTGCAGGATTTAGTATTGCTTTTATTATTCTTGAAATTATAGGGTCCTTCAAGTCTGTCATCTGGCTCATGTGGACGTTTCTCTCTCAAGCTATGTGGAACACATGGGAGCTTTGTAAAGTGTCTAACACTGTTTGTCCTCTACCATCTGACAGCCTAGAGACAAGAAGCTCAAGGGTTTCAGTTTCAAGATGGATCAAGTGGAGCATATTGGAAACCTGTAAACAAGAAGTGCGATCTCTCCCTTTTTCCTCTTCAGTCTGCACCATAGCAACTATCTGCAAATAAGGATTTAATGCCTTGGGTGAAGATACTTGCAAAGGAGCTTTATTATTCTTGTGTTCATTTCTCTCACAAAGATAGAGTGAATGAACTCACATGATGCTGACTTGGAGGTGTGGGCATTGCATTCATGGGAGGAAGCAATTGCAAATACCTGTTTAATTAAAAGATTTTATTTTTCTCTTAAGCTTCCTTTTCTGTGTACCGAGGTGTGATCTCTACTGTAAAGAATTAGTGAACTTGTTCTGAAAATCACATGTGTTTTCAGAACCTGAACATTTCTCTGTCTCAGTAGGAAGATCTTTAGGTTTTCCATTGGATAAGTGGAATGAAATTGGTAGCTTAAAGAAATGGAGGACATAAAATGTTTCAGTGCAGACTTCGAATAATTAAAATTTGGAACTAAGTACATTTTAGCCTGAGGCATCTTGCAATTGCTGTTTGAGGGGGGTGTTATTTCAGAATGACTTGGATCTTTGGTCAATAGCGCTGATTTAAGTGCAAACACTGATTTAAGACTGGTTAGCCCTCATACTGCAAGTTGAAGGTAGGCTGAGACGGGAGAAAAAGGGCAGCTGTTTCTCCTGGGATACGGACAAAAAGCTGTTAGCACAAGATAAATGCATTGAATGTATTTTTCTTACTATAGTGTTGGCTGGACCCATTCTAAACCTGTATACTACTTTTCTGCGATTACATATGATTTTCTACTGCTGACTGATATTCATGAATGTGTTTGCACAGTAGGTCTTAAACTTGCATATTCCCCTCTGGAGGCTCAATGTCAGATGCCCAAAGAATGTCTGGTGTTTGGAGATGCTTGTTGTCTAGAAGATTAAATCAGATTAGGAACTGTTGTAGGAATGTTACTTGTTGCTTGAAGTCCATCAGACTCTTGGCACTTGCGTTCTGATGTCCTAGGCACATCCGTTCCTGTCCTTTGTCATTGCATTGACAAAGTTTCTCTTACAGAAGAAAAGCTTTCCAAACAGATGGCAGACTACACTTCTCTGTGTGTTGGGTTACAAGATCATGGTACTAGGAGCAGATATATTCTCTTCCATGAGAGCTCTAAAACAAGATTGCCTGCTGTGTGTTTTCATTGGTGAAGTATCTTGGATCCTAGAAATTCAGTGGCCCCTAATGTGAGTTGTATAGTTCAACTTCCCACGGTATAGATAAAAAACATTCTTCCTTAAAAAAAAAAAAAAAAAATAGAAAGGACTTTTAAAGATATTTTGCTATTGCAACCTTTTCTGTTGTATGAAGTAGATGTGTGAAGCAAGTGCTAAATTTGTATCACGAACAAAATCGTTTGTGACATATCATATCTTGAAATACTTTGCACTGAATTTCATATGCTTACTCAAAAGGCCATCTACAGGTGCAAGTTTTGTTTTCATTCCAAACTTTAAATAAATTAGCTCCCTAATGAGATAGCATTTTGTCAGCAGAGTACACCTTGGCCTGATGTTAATAATACTCTTCTTTGATTTGCTGGAATTGATCTGGTGGAATGATTTTACTCATAGGAGAGAAATACTGTTGATGGAATAGAAATTTCTTTGGGTTGACCAAAAGAGTAGCCGATGGGCCACTACCGTGTAATTGACTTACATAAGCATTTTTTACACTGATTTGTTTCAGACCTCATTTGAAGCTTTCAGTCACTTTAAACTTAATAGAATATTTGCCTTTCAGACAACAGGACTTACACTTTTGAATGCAGTCTGAGAAGTTATTCCTGTTTCACTAAATGCTGTAGCAGATAACTTACTTTACCTTTCTAAACAATCTGAAGGAACAGGATATAAAACTGAACATTTCTTTATTTTCATTTTGATATTTATCATTCCAGGATAGTGGATTTTTTTACTTAAAATCTGAACCCAACTTAACTTTCAACTTCAGTTCCCATTTTAGCATCTGTTGACATTACTGTTGTGTTGTGCGAGGTGTCGTGTTGCCGGGTTCTCAAGAACAGAGTTTCCTGGCACTGGGATGAACAGCAGCAGGACAGATTTTTCTGTTGTGAGGAGAGCAAATGCATTATGTGCTTCTTGAATCCCTTTTTTTTGTTGTTGTTGTTTTTTTTTAAAACCTCTGCCAAGATGCCTAATAATGATGGCATTGGCATCGCTGGTGCTGTTTTGCAAGTTGCAAAATTTTGCAGATTTAGTGCAAGTTGCAATGTTTGACTGGGCTTATGAGGAGGCAAATGTCAGCAACTGAAACCTAGAAATACCCTGCTTCTCCTCTGTTTAGCTGAACGTGTCTGTTGAATATCTCAGAATAGGAGGGAAAATAGATGTCATTTGCTTTTTCTTATTGTCAGAAATCAAATGTGGGCTGATTATTTTACGTAACTCCGTAACGGGCAGCCTGTAGGGCGCTTGCCATCAGTGCTCTCTGTGTTTAGCACAGAGACTAAAACTGGGATGCTGCTGAACCCCGTCTAACGTGTCCGTAGTTCAGGTAAGACCTGCAGAATTGCAGCACTGGTCAGAAATACCTCGAGAAATGCAAGCAGCTCGGGCGCTTCCTCCCTTTCGTCCCCCCTCAGTACTTGGCAGGCTCTCACTTAGCTCGGGCGGGAAGTTAATACCGTGTGGTAGCCGGGAGGTCAGTTACATTGAGCAATCTGCAACCCTAGCTGCCTGCTCTCATCTTGAGCCAGGAAGGGCATAGACGGAATTGGAGGCAGTCGCTGGATTATTATTATTAATTTTCTTAAACAACTCCCCTCCCCGCCCCGGGTGCTTCTAAGATTTCCTGGTGTTGTGAGTTGTGGAAAAGAAAACTCAGCCTCTGTCCCCTGTACAATACCTCGGTCTGGAAAGTGTTTCCCAACTGCAGGATGCTTTCTCTGGGAAGGAGCCTGCTAATTTTTGTAGTGAAGAGAAGGTAGGTTCTGGGGGTGAGCAGCAGCGTTCCGGGTTACCAGGGTGGCTCAGCCCCAAGTAGGGCAACAGGGTGAGCTTTAGCAGCCCCGATGTGGGAGGAGGCTTGGAAATCTTTTAACGCGCTTCTCTTGAAAGGCCATTTGCTTATAAAAGTTTTTAGACCAGAGCCTGCCTCGATCTGCCCTTATCTTCAACAGCTGGCACTGGAATTCCTCCCTTGCTGCTCCTGTGCTGGGCCCGGGTGCCTCCCGAGCCGCGCGCGGGCAGCCCCTCGCTCTGGGCAGCCCCGTGCGCTGCGCGCGGGCACCGCGTTGTGGGGCATAGGGACAACAGGAGCAACCAGGACGCGGCCTCTCTGGTCTGTGCTTTCTTCCTCTTCCTAGAGAAGACCGTATCATGCTGTAAATGTGATTTATATGCAAAAAGAGCTACGCTGACAGCAGCTCTCTACTGTTCTCTTGTGTTAGTAACTAGCGACTGAAACAGCACTTTAATTACCAGGTAGACTCAGTTTTTAAAAAGTTATGATTATCGTGAACTTGGTGGTGTTCAAAGTTTATATTTATATATCCTCTTGAATTATCGTCTATTTATTTGCTTAAGTATGGGGTACAGCGTGTACTATTTTGATGTACTATTTTTTTTGATGATCACTGTATTGTTCCACTTCCTTAAAATAAATAAAATAAAAATAGGACAATCTGGAGCAGCGTGCGGGGCGGTGAAAGGTCGAAGCTAATTAAATAAAGTTGTCAAAGTGCAGGCAGGAAGAATTGCAGCTGACACAGAGTCTTAGTGTATGTAGTTAGCCACCCTTGCTTCCAGTTTGCCAGAACTCTGCATGTGTTAAGTGTTTCAGTTCAAGAAAAACAACAGTAATTAGCCCTTTGTATGGGCTCTATTTGGACCTCTTATTTGTACAAGTTAGGCAGCAAGAATAGGGGAAATGGGTATGGGAATCGGGAGTTACTGCTAAATTAGTACCCTTTAGTTCCTTTGTTCAACAGAAGATTTACTTTAACCACAACGAAATGGCTGTGGTTCTTAATTAAGCCTCTGCATAAAATGGCTAAAAGAGATGAACATTTGATTAATGCATAAAAGTTTACTGCTTTTTCATGAAAAAGAATTTGCTTCTAAGTTTGCTAGAAAGTACGAAGCTGCCGTATCAGCAATACCCCCTTCTCTGTAAACACTGGCCGCAGCCTGGCTCCGCGGCTCTGTTTGTTCAGAGAATTAGCTGGGAGCCTCCCTTCCAGCAGAGGAAACGGGCTGATGAGCATAAGCTCTCGCACAAGATCGTTCCCATCCACAGAAGCTACGTCCTCTGCAGGAAAAAGGAGCTTGGATTCCTGCCGCAGCGCGTCCGTGACGTTAGCGAGCGGGAGAAGCCGTGCAAGCAGGGCCTGCTCCAGCAGCAGTCTGCTAAATCAGGGAAAGAGGCAGGAAACAAAGTGGAATTTGATGAAACTCAAATGCGACACCTAATCCTGATGTGACAGCCCAAGGAGTGAGCAGCCTTGGGGGTGAGAGGAAGATGAGCCCTGGGGTTTAGCTGAAGTCTCTGCATTGAACGAGATCTGGATCCAAGCCTTGTTTCAAGTAAGTTGTCTTTGCCAAGCAGAAGCCTCAGCTGAGTTTCTGTCAAACTGTAGCCCTGCTTGTTTTCACCCCACAGCAACTGTTGTTTAATACAGATGAGCAATTCGATCTTCTTGGGTTGCTCACATACCATAGTGATGAGCCTCAGAGAAATAGCAACAAAGAAATTTTAACTTCACTGCCTATTTAGGAGAATACAAAGTATGTTCAGGTGAGTTGTGTTACAGCCTCTCTGTTTAAAATGATGAGTTTAAAATCTTTTTTTTTTTTAATTTTAAGATTCACTGTTTCAGAAAATACAGAGTACTGCTCTTATTTTCCTTTGGTCTTGCTAACTTGGCAGCCTCTGATTTAAATGAGCATTATTTTACTGACAAACTATTTTTAAAATTATTAATCAGATGGTGCTGCAGCACCTAACGGTGCTGGGCCAGGACAAATCCAGACTGCACCGTGGTCTCCTGCAAGCTCCCTGATGTAATTTTAGATCACAACAGATAAATAGATTGGGGGAAGTACAGAGAATGTTCAAGGCAGTATTGGTTGGCCTGACAAGCCAGCAATACCAGTACATTGCTTATATCTTTTTTAGGTAGAGTGAAAAGGGGACTTCTGTGGAAGGCTGAGAAAGAGGCTGCTGAGGGTGAGATTGCATTTCTATTAAGATGCAACACAGGGGAAAAAACAAGGGGGCTTAAAGGAAAGTGCAGTGTGGGCAATAGAGGCTGGACTCATGGGCTGACTGATGCTGAAAGACACCTCAGTAGGGGGAAGAAATGATGGAGAAGGAACCCTAAGGGTTGGGAGAGGTGAGTGTAGATCTTGATGGGCCTAGACCACAATGAAAGCTACTGTTTGATTCAACTGAGAAGGGGCATCCATAAAGGGCGGCGACTTAAGCTGTTTTTTTCTGGCTATAGTTTTCTGA
>VZSV01000085.1:1548681-1566612 GCA_013398735.1 Nothocercus julius | reverse complement strand
GAAGATTTTGTAAAAACTGAGTGTGGAAGAGAGACCATGGATGAAACAGAAATCTAGGGATCAGCTGAAAGGGCTGCAACTTTGATTTTATGTACAAAGATTCTGCAAGACTTGGTGTTGGCTTGTTAGGAGCTAGAGACCTCTGAGTGCTCGGGTAGGTTTGTAGCTGCACATGGTAGTGATGTTTGGCACAATTAGCTGAGGTAAAGTAAAGAGGGTCTAGGGTGAAAATAGAAGAGTGGAACTTCAGGGAACTTCCTTGCTTAGAGAATAAATGAAAACCTGGGTAGTAAGTGTAAAGGTGAAAAGTTTAGAGGGAAATAAATGGGGAAAATACCAAGCATGAAAATTCCCTGATAGTGATAAATGTATACTTTTCCAGGAAACTTCCTTGTGAATTAAGTATATTAAAGGTGGAAAGAAAATACCAGTTTTAACATAGCTACTGTACCTCATTATTACCTCATTATTGGTGGGAAACACTTCCTGTGGTGTTCAGCTCTCACTCCGTGAATTTAATAGCCCTCTTGCACAGTCGGTTGTTCTTGCTCTCGCTGGTTTAACGCATTGCGCCAAACCTCATCTCTACATTTAATGAATCTATTCCTGTACAAATGATAACATTTCAGGTTGGTGGTGCTTCTTAAAAGCATCTAGAGCCTTTTTTTTTTTTTTTAATTTTTTTTTATTTACTTATCTATTTTGGAGCGAAAGGAATCCCTCGTACCACATCTGCTCTGCCACACACGTACTGCCTCGTGACCACGGCGGTACCAGTGCACGCCAGCCTGGTGGTCCGAGAGCCCTGGCCACCCTTCCTTCAATAGCAGAATTAGGTGGCTGGTGCTGTCAGTAGGGAAATGTGAGGAGCTAGTGGAACATAATGTTGAGGTAGTATAGAGAGGAAAAAAACCTCTGAGCAAAGGTGAACTTCAAGGGTAAATCTATTACTGATGAGAAATTAAGTCGCTTTAAGTGGTAACTGGTGGTTGTTTCTTTTCTGCCCAAGTTTTGAGGCTGATGTGAAATCCAAAGTAGCTTTTCAGTAGAGTTTTGGAGTTTTCCCCGCAGAACCTGAAATTCTTTTCTTATTTATTTTTTTTTAACCTGAAACTTTTTAAGACTTTAGACTTCCTGTGGGAAAAAAAAGGGCCAGCTATATTGTTTTGGCATAGTATGCAAGTTGGCTGCTGAGTCATGTACTTCTGATGCTAGAAATTTTTGAAATTTCCTGAAGAGAGGGAGGCTGGGGCAGCACTTTCACTGGGGCATATCAAAATCTGAACAGGCAAGCAGGGTGTGGGAGAACTGAGGTGCTTTTGGGCTTTTACATATTTTGAATGTTGAAAAAATTGGGGAAAAAAGTCCTACTTGCAGAACTGTTGTAGAAACAAGTGTTTGCGTGTAGAGAATTTGAGAGAAGTTAACACAGAGAAACTATGAGCCTCAAGGGTCTTTGTTACAATTAGAGCCAAGACTCATGAATTAAAAATTCCAGTCTCGAGAACGTACATAAATTACCTCTTGTTTTAACCTGACAAAGGCTTGCAGTTGTGTGGAACAAAATAGAAGTTGTGCAAAGGTTTCCTGATGAAACCCCAAAACAAGGTGAAACTTGCTTGCAGGTTTTATGTTTAATTAAGCGCTTAGTCAGGCTTGCAAGAGAACTTGCCTTCCTTCCTAAATCCGTGATCAGGCCGATGCCTTAGAAACTTCTCAGACTGTGTAGCTCATCTGAAGCTGAACAAGGCTCCGAAGTTCTGCTTAGGTAGAAAAAGAGACCTCCTTACTTTGGGCATAATTTTGACAGCGTGTGAGGTAGGTTTGGGGATTTTATGAGAAGCAGTTGGCTTGGAATTCACTTTTTGGGGTGTTGCTACTCAGCCATTAGATAGCTTGTGCTTCATCTGCTCTTCAGAATTCCATAAGGGAAGAGCTCTGGGATGCTGCTTGCCTCTCTCTGCTTTCTATTTCTTTACTCATATCTAAATCACCCAGTATCTATATTAAGAAAATAAAAATGCTCCAAAGAAAACCTCTGTCTATATTTTTGCAGGTCCTCAGTTTTATTCAGTTTGAGTTATGAATCCATGAAAAGTGAATTTAAGAGTCAGGTGACTTCAAGCTGAAATGTCAGAGCTGTGCTAAAACTGACAGATTGTTTTTTTTTCAATGAATTCTCTTCCTAGCCATTGGCCTAAAAAGCTTCCTGGCAACTCTCTAAATTGAACATAAAACTTCTTTTAATTCTGTCAGTTTTGATATCCTTTACAATGGACTGTCAGAATATGTGTACCAAGTTGATGGCAATTGTTAAGAAAATATCAAGAGGTTTTTGTAAGGCCATTTGGTGAGCCAGTGTTAAGACCTTAAGCTTCTTTCTTATATTACTCTTATATCCAAGAAATGAATTAAACATGAAGTTCTACTAAATTAAAATTCCATAGGTTAGTGAATGTTTTCAACTTTGCTAACGTGACTTTTTCTTACTAAGTGCTGAAATGATCAAAGTCACCAACATCCAGTCACAGGTCAAAGAAACTTTACCTCAGATTTCCCGGTCGTTTGACAATTTTCTTTCCTTGGTTTCTACCAGTTCTGATCTTCTGTTAATAAATCCGTTGCAGCAAGACAAAAGGCAGCTGAACAACTGAATCCCATTTAGCAAAGCTGAATATTTTTGTTAATAAATTATAGATTATATTTGGGATAAGGGAGCATTTTTTTTTAATCTACACACTAAAGGGCTAAAATAAATCATGCCCTCTGTGTAAGTGCCCTGTGCGATATTTCTAGTCAACCAGTAGTTGAATTTGTACGTTGTGCTGCAAAAATGTTTGTGCCCTGTTTCTCTCGCTGAAACCAGTTTGTACCATGGAGAGCTTGTGCATTTTGATACTCATATAAATAAATGAGGCTAACTCTGCTATTAGAATTTTCTAAGTCAAATTATTGTAGCCACAAAACTCTTCCTTACAGCCCTTCTGCAAAAGCGAGAAGCTTCTGCTGAGTGCCGGCCAGTCGTGTTGGTGCTTGTCTCACAGGGCCAGCCGCGTTGCTGGACACGCACCGACGCTTAGCACCCGAACCTGTGGAAACTAAGGCTGGTTATGTACAGAGTGAATATGGGTGTGTGGTGCAGCACAGCCAGCGTGCTATAGCCAGGGCAGCTGTAGTGAACACGGAGGAGGACGGGATCGTAGTTTAACGTGATGGTTTATACTAATAAAGCGGGTGTTTGCCTCTTGGAACAGTAGAAGTGATGCCTCCTCTTGTAAGGCTGAGAGAGCTGGGCCTGTTCCGCCTGGAGAAGAGAAGGCTGAGAGGAGACCTGATCAGTGTCTATCAGTACCTCAAGGGAGGCAGTGAGGAGGATGGGGCAGCCTCTTCTCAGTGGTGGCCACTGATAGGACTAGAGGAAACAGCCACAAACTGAAGCACCAAAAGTTCCACAGGAACTTAAGGAAACATTTCTTGCCCGTGAGGGTGCCAGAGCCCTGGCACAGGCTGCCCAGAGAGGCTGTGGAGTCTCCTTCTCTGGAGATCTTCCCAACCTTCTTGGACGCAGTCCTGAGCCACCTGCTGTAGGTGACCCTGCGTGTGCAGGGGGGTTGGACTAGATGATCTCTAGAGGTCCCTTCCAACCTCAACCATTCTGTGATTCTTATTGTTCTTCATGCGTATTTTTTGCCTCTGTGTGGGAAATGTGTAAATGAGTTTATGGCAGGCCTTGAGGGTGGTTTCTCAGTATCAAAGTGAGACTTTGTTTTGTTTGACTTCTTTCGTTCTGGAATCATCTCAGATAAACTCAACAGAGCGCTGCATTTGTGTACCCTAACAGTTGGGATTTTAAAATAAATATCTGATCAGCCTGGAATGGAGGATTTAACTAGGAATTCTCTAGGCTGTACTGACATCTTGTGGCAGCTTGTATAATTAAAAAAAAAAAAATCTGAATCATCTTTTGTTTGAAGATGGGAGGAAATTACTTCTGTAGTCTCGTTTTCTCTTGGAAAAAAATCTGCTCTGGCTGGCAGCTGTCCTTCTACTGTCCTGCTTTTGACTCCTGAAACTAAAAAAAGTTTAAAATTACTGAACATAACCTGTTTCTTTTAGCTAGTTTAAAAAAGCATTCAGGACTTGACTTTGAGGCTCCTTGTTCTGTGTGTAGCTCCTTGTAGCAGTTGCGTAGAAGTGGAGCCTATTTTGCTAGTGCTGCACGGTGGCTTGTTTGAAGAGACTGAGCAGGATACAAAGCTGGCACAAGTGGCTGACAGAGCAGGGGACTCTGTTGCCACACAGAGGTTGGAGAAATGGGCAGGAGGAACCTTATCAAGCGCAGCAAAGGGAAAAGCCAAGTCCTGCTCCCGGGGAGGAGTAACCCCAGGCACCAAGGGAATGCTAGATCCAGGTCTGGGCTCCCCAGGAAGAGGCCTGGAGGTACTGGAGCAAGTCCAGTAAAGGGCGTCTAGGATGGTGAAGGGAGTGGAGCGTTTGTCATATGAAGAAGGGCTGAGGGAGCTGGGGTCACTCACCCTGGGGAGCAACAGGCCAAGAGAGCCCTACCCGCGTGTCCAGCCATCCCCAGGGTGTGCTGAAGGCCCAGGCAAACTCTTCTCAGTGGTGCCCAGTGAAAGGACCACAGTCAGTGGGTGCAACCTGAAACACAGGGAGGTCCCTCTGGATGTAAGAACACACTTCACTGTGAAGGTGACTCGGTCTTGAAGTAAGTTGCCCAGAGAAGCTGCAGAGCCTCTGTCCTTGCAGGTACTCAAAAGCTGCCTGGAAAGTGGCCTGGGCAGCCTGCCCCAGGGGACCCTGTTTGAACAGTGGGGTTAGAGCAGCTGATCTCCAGGGAGGCCTTCCAGTCTCAACCGTTGCAAGATTCTGTGAGTTTCCTTTCCTGGAGACCTGAGACAAACATGGTTGCTAAAGGAGAGCCCTGAGATCCTTTTACTCTTTTAGGTATTCCCTTTAAGACAGATTCTGGGGTGGTTCTTTATCTAATCAAGTACACATTTGTGTTGCCAGTGTGTAACACAGACTGCTCATAACTGCAAAAGAACAGGAACTCACTGGTATAATTCTGAAATAATCTTGTAACTGCAAGTTTTTCAATGGATCCTTACCAGAAATGGAAGCTTTTCACTGAAGTCAGGTACTCTGACAGGCGGGAGGGGAGATGAACTTGAGAGTTTTGAGGGAGATGCTCCTTTGCACAGGAGGAGAGAGGAAGGGAGCAGCTTGTGGTCCTCATGCTCCTCTGTGGCATGGTCCCCTTGCCCTGGGAAGGCTGGGGACACTTGTAGCAGGAATGCAATGAACTCCAGCTAAGCACTAAGGGTACCTGCCGCTTTGCCAGCTCCCTCCAAGTCCACATCCCAGTTCCTGCTTCAAATTCACATGCATGTTGTATGTTAGATATTGCTTATTGTTTTGGGAGTGTGGAAAAGGAAATTTGGGTATATCCCCAAATATAAAGACAACATAATCCTTCTGCAGGATGCCCCAGATCTAAGAAGGAAGAGTTTCAAATACCTCGCAGTTTCCCCTGGGAGAGCTGCTGCTTTAGCTTTCTGCATTTAGGAAGGAGATACAGCACAAGTCGTCTTTGCTACAGAAATGGGTTACTTCAAGAGGATCAAGCAGCCTATTTATAATCAAACCCGACTACCCTGTGTGTGTGACAGATGAATTTTGTAAAAGGTTTTAGAGACCCTTAAGAACTTTCTTCATCTGTAAAGAGTAGTATAAGGTGGTGTTCCATGTAGATAGTGCCTCATTAATTCTGCCGGTGCTAAATATCCATAAAGTAGGGCGACTCTTTTCCTCGTTTTGCTGATGTGTCTGAAGGAAGCGGGAAGAGCGTGTGTGGAAAGGAGCGGGAGGTCAACTTCTCTAATGGGCTTTGAGTGTTTTAGCTCACCCACTATATGTAATTTTCTCCCTGCTTACAAGTTGAGGGTCATATTTTTTCTTAATTTTCAGGTCATCTGCAATTGAGTGATGTTATCAGGTGGTTCTTGACTGTAAGAAATATTCTGTAACATGAGTGTGAGTCATTTGTGCATGTTGGCACCTGACTTCTTGTCATCACAAGAAAATGAACAGCTTACTGAAAAGAAGAGTAGCAGCAGCCTAGGGTTGCATTTTCAGGCCTTCTCTCTCGCTGTTCGTTATGAAACGAAAGCGAGTGCTGGCAGTTCCCTTGGAGCATGGCCTGTGTTGGGCGATTCGGAGCCTCTTCCTTGGGGTGGCTGCTGCTTCCTTCGTGATTCTGCTGGGATTTATAGGGAAATGCACCGAGTGCAGGAGAGGAAAGCAAAGGGGAGGATCACGCTCAGGAAAACAACGTCTGGGTTGGACAAGTATTGTTTCGTTAGCATCTTGCCTCTTGGAGGTCTTTGGAGCAGTTGATTTTCGCTGCAGTGATGACTTTTCTAAAGCCGTGATCGTATATATGGCTGTCTGTACATATGGCTGCCAGTACGGTCTGTACATATGGCTGCCCGTATGGCACCACCTGCCCTTGACTCCTGCAGACCGTTGGGAGTGTTTGCGTTTCCTGCGTGCTCTCACTTGGCTGGGTTCTGACCTCAGCATCTCACCCTGTGATACGTGTGGAAGTAGCCCACAAAACAGATGTTTCTAGCATACTAGTTGCTGCCTGCCTATCAGTGTTCAAACGCTATTTTCAAACCAAGCGAAATATTTGATATTTCAGAATTGTGGTGCAGAGCTGTGGCCTAGCCTGGCACAGGACGTGCTGGCGAACCACCTACTTGATTCTTTCTCAAAAATGTATAGAAGGCTGTGCTTTGTCGTGGTCGCCATCTGCTTTGCTGCTATCTGCGTACCTAGGAATAGATGAAGAACTGTGCCCAGCAAGCAGTAGGCAGAGAGGCACGATGGGCTTCCTTCCTCCTCCTCCCCCTGTGCTATCCCACCTTAGCAGCATCACTCAGACTTCAGAGATGCTGGGTAAAGTGTAATGGTCATCTGAAATGGCTTAGAATTCAGAGGAAGTCAGTAGGGTAGTGACAGAAATACCAGGCTTGTGCTTGAAGTAATCCTTTAATTGCTGTCATGCCCCCCTGTCACTGGCTTTGAATGTTAAGGCCTTTAGAATAGGCATTGCTGTTATGCGCTTGTCAGAAGACTTCCTTATATTGTTTGAGGTTGCTAAGAATATTCCAAGCAGAAATATCTGGTGGGAAGCATATCTGGAATATCTAGGCAGAACTGACATTTGAAATCTTATGTCACTTATTCATTTAGACTTTGAAGCCAAAGAATGTAGATTAAATCTTTTTTTAGATTTAGAACATAGATTGCAGTATATATTTCTTAGGTTTTATTCAGATTTTTTTTTTATTGTTCTGATTGTTTCTCTTCTATCTCTTTCAATATTTCCTTTTCACTGTGTCATTGGCCTTGGTATGTTTTCTTCTTTATTGCACTGGCTCTCATAAATTTTCTTAAATACGAAACTAGCAGCTCTAATACTTCACGGGCATATTTTGAAAGTGAGATTCTTTGCTGTTGAAGAAAAAACAAACTAGATGTTTTCTTTTTCCACTGTTTCCTCTCTCGAGCAAGTACAATATGCAACTCATTTTACAAGTTTCTTTTTGTCTTACTGACATATTGTATTACTGCGGGGGGGGGGAAGGAAAATTTGTTTCCATGTATTTTCCATGTATTTTCAACATATTAAAGCTTGAAAAAATTCTTTAGAGCTAATGGGTCTAACATAGGTTAAAACTTTCCAAGCCAGCTGTCTGACTGTAAACACCAAACGTTGAATTGTACGTGGGAGATAACAAACAGAAAGAAGGTCTAACCAACAGAGGTGTAAGTCACGGCGATGCCATGTTCAGTCACTTGATTAATAGATAAATAAAATTCTTCGTCTTCTGTCAAGTCTAGTCTTTGGTTGATCAAAATAGGATCAGTTAACAACCGAAACACATCAGATGCTTCTGTGCCAGCACTTCAGAGTACTACAGTAACTTCAGTGAGAAAACACTGTAACATTATTTTTGTCTCTCTATCATAAAAGATCAAAACCCCTTTTGTAAATCCTGTTAAATGTGGAAGTGTTGGGGGAGGCGTTTGAAGTGTGTAGCGACAGCTCGCCTGGAACCTTGCAGCTGGCCCTTCTTCCCGCAGGGGCTCGGACCCAGTGGCCTCTCGTGTCTGTTCAAGCCTCCCTTATTTACTCCCCTCTCTGCATCAAGGGTGCAGCTCCGTGAATTTTTTTTTTTTTCCTGGACTTTACATCCTTTCATTTCTTGTGCTGATTTGTCCTTGGGCCAGTGACAAATTAGGCTATTCTGTCTCGTGCAAGGTTATTTGATGTTCCTGGTTAAAGAACAAACATTTCGCTCTTCTGCTCTGTCTTAGAAATATCGAACTTATGGCCCTGGTGAACACTTGAAATGAGTGGAGTGTTTTAGAAGAAGCGTCTGCTGAGTTCAGATCTGGAGAGTGGGCTGCTTGGCTGCTAATTACAGAATTGGTTTATTCAGCCCAGTAAATTTGAGAAATCTTTCAATGCTTGGAAGTCCTTGGTCACAAAGTTTTTGCATTTGTTACCCTCACTTTATTACTTAGCCTTATTTTATTTTGCAGCAGACTGGAAGCTGAAGGTAACCAAAACATTCAGATTTATTTGAATTTTTTAGGCTCTTTCAAACCTTCTTATGAATGGCAAAGTGGGGCGTGTTATTAGTAAGTTCTGTTTTTCTCCTGGTGCTATTGTCAAGGCTTTGCTTTGACCAAAGCCACCAGTGGGGGCTTTTGGTGAGTACCTGATTTGCAGAAGTACTGGAATGAGATGCAGGCAATGGCAGAGGAGAAAACTGTGCACAAAGACTAGCTCAGTCCAACTAAAATATCGCTAGTGCCCCTAGGTAAGCTGTTTCTTCAGAAAGCTGTCCAATATACGAATAACCAGAATACAAATAACCTTGTCCCAAAGGGTGGTTTTGTGGTGCTCTGTAGCCTGCTTACATGGCATCATGTTTTCCTTTTGAAGATTTTGTCTTTTGTTTTGTGTGGGTAAAAGCTTCATTAAGTGTGATCTTGGTTTGTGGTGTTTCCCTGCGCACACACCTGGCCCTTCCACACCCAAATGTGATGTATTCAAAATCGGCTTCTTAAGCTGTTTTTGAAAGGATTATATCTTCTAAATGTATCAAGACTGCTGTTTCATTATTTTGTTGTTGTTTAACTGGACTCCTAAACTCACTCATCTGTATCTTGAAGAGTACTTTTTTCTCAAACTGTTCAGAGCCATCGCAGAACCACCATTCCTCTAATGATTAGAAATAAGCCAGATGCTGTATGTTTTTCTAAGCAAGAAGTCTAGGACATTGATTTTGTGTTTAAAGTTTTCAGCCCTTTGAAAAAAAATTTTTTTTTTTTTTTACTTGAGGAATGCAGACTGAGGGAGGAATTTTTTTTTTTAATGTATTTATGTGCACTCATTAAAATGGTGACTTCTCTCTTGTTTGCAGGCACAACTTCATCAAGGGATTTGGGAATACGTTGGGATGAGTTGTCAGGAGGCCGTGCAGTCTGCCCTGGGCAGTGCCCTCTGGCGAGGGTGAAGCTGAGCTTCCTTCTTGCACCTCTCCACGTACGCACCAAGGACTTAACGTTGTTTAGGATTCGTATCGGTATAAGATAATCGTGTATGTGCTTTCTTCTTCCTTGACCTGATGCCTGCATGTTTCCTGTAGTCAGTGCCCTAGGTCTGCTGAGGTTTAGTCCGTTTTCAAAAGCTCCGAGTGCCAGGTACTGTAAACATCCTACACTCTCAGCTGTGGAAACTAGGAAAGCTGGGAGAAGGCTGTTTACTCTCCCTGCCTTGGAAATCGCCTGGATGGACAAGGACGGAATACTGTGAGCTCCATGTTAATTGTGTTTCTGACAACCTGTGTTTCATGCCTGACACTGTGATGTCAGTCAGCACAGCCTAGCGTGTGCCATCAGCCTCGGATATTCTGGCTGAGCTTCTAACCCATCAGAAAAAAGGGCCACACTTGGAAACGTGTTCCAGCTGCACTGCTGCCCTGGGGAAACCTGGTAGCACTAATGTAGTCTCAAGAGTTCTCTCCAAAACAGAGCTATTGTGCTCTGTTTGGAGGTGCTATGAAGTACAAGTTACAGTAAAGTCATCCTTAGGACTGCGTATCAGCAATGTTTTTAAATAAAGTCATCCTGATATGTCTGGTTCTTGTGTTCTGAGATTCCCTTAATGCATGTCTTCCTGCTCAGAAGAGTTAGAAGTGGAGGTCAAAAGGCAAAAAGTTCTAGAGGACTCCAACTTTCAGTTCCTGTAGAGAACTTCAACTTTCAATTCCTGTTATTGGATAGACAGAGTTACGAGATGTCAACACTGATCAGCTCTGTGTATAAATTAACTGAATTAAGAAATATAAATGTATTTAGCTTACATTTCCTAATTGCTTTTCTCTGCCATCTGCCCTCCACATTGTATTATTCTCTGTAAGCTGTTCCAACAACCTTCTCTTCTCTTACTCCTTATGTTTTTTTTAATTATTATTATATCTGTCATTAGCTAAATGGGGCTTTTCATTTTTAATTTAAAATAAGATTGATGGAATGGAGGGGAGGAATGCCCTTTTAACTCTAATATCCTGGTCTAAATGAAAATTCTGCGTTTTCTAGCTCTTAAGTGGAGTGGTGACTTTGCAACAGGGGACACCCTTTGAGCTCTCTAAGAATTTGTTCATGATGCAGTTAAGTTCCAAAATCCCCTTCTAGCTCTTTTTGTGACACTGACCTCATTTTCTCATTTTCTTAGATCCTGCTGCCTCAGCTTTATTAAAGGTTTTTAAACATAAACCTCTGAAATAAAATCTGCCCTGAAGAGTTTAAATGGTCAGGATTTGGAAAGAGATGGGATGGGGAAGAAGGCGTCAGGAGTATTGTAGAAGATTGTATGAGGAAATCAAGTATTATTTCTCTTACAGGAGGGGCTGAAAAGAATTCAAACCATTAGGCATCACCCCTCACACCATCAAAGAAAAAGAAAAAAAAGTCAATGATTTGGAGTAATAAATTATTTTTCAGGTGATGGTTTTTTGTTTGTTGGACGAAGGAATTGGAAGCAATCATTTGGCAGCGAGTAGAAAAGCTTCCCTGTAGAGAAGCCTTACCTAGCATTACCTAAGTTGTCCATTTAATGATGAAATTGAAGGTAGAATTTCATTATTGTAGATCTGGACTGTTGTTGTCTTCTTGTTGTTGTCCCCCCTTCTTCCCTGACTACTCTTTCCTGCTGTCTCACTTGTGCTGATGTGAATGTTCAAATAAACAGTGAGTTGGCCTAGCTGAAAATTAAGTTAAGAAAAACTATTTTTATCTAGATCAGCAGAGTAAAAGCTTAGTCCACCAGCATGCTTTCTGGGAGGCTGTAGCCTAAAATGCTAGTGCAAATGCTAATTCTTTTGCCACAGATCTGAAAAACTAAAATAGACTTTATTCCAAATGGAAAATTCCTAGTACAATAAAAAAGTGAAATTACAGTATTTGGCATATTTATTACTGATACAGAATTCTACTTATGCCCCTTGAAAGAAATTACAAACATGGTGCTATAATACACTTAGATGAAATTGCTTTACCCATTTTTTTTGCTTTCTTGGAAACCCTTCATGCTTATATCTCGCTCTATGAAAGATCTGTATGTAAAGTCTAATCTGTGAGTGGTGTTAGTAATAGGGAGCTATCAATAATTTTGCTGCCTGCAGACTTTAACTGTAAAGGTGTGCTGTGAAGTACTTGCACCACCGTCTAAGTTACATTTTATATTAATGTTTTGTTTTTCCTCCCCTGTGTCATTCACCAAGCCCAAGGAAAACATTGCATCGTTTTCTCTTGTTAATCTCTGACTTCAAAGAGTTTAGGATTCTTTTCAGCCTATTAATTAAATATAGAGCTTTCCTGTTGTGAAAAAACATAGAGGACTTTTGCAAAAGCTGGTTGCCAGTAATGAGTTTTGGATTGAGTCCATGGAGAGGTAATCTGGATAGCTACCACAGCCTCTTAATCTGTGGGAAATCTTTGATTGTAGGCATAAGATGTGTTTTATTAAAGCACGCTTCTGCCAAGATGCAAAACTGACTTGCTCCATGTGATTCTTGGCATATCCAGGACAAACCATTCTTACATGTTAAACTCGATCTGCTCTGCTGTTTTTTTGGAATGAGGAAGAGAAAGCTGATTATTGCTTATCATGTTCCCTAACCGGTAAATTTAGTGGTTTGGAGAAACAAAATTACAGCACTGTATAGCGCTAAGGAAACTTAGCGTGAAGCACAAAATGTATTTTGGGCAGGTTTAAATAAATAAGTAAATAAACCTACCATTTTTGACTAGGTAGTCTCTTTGGGAGGTTGCCTAACATCCAGTTGTGCTGTGCAGGGGGCATTTGTGGGAAGGAGAAATGCTTGGGAGTCCTTGGGCACTTGTCTGTTGTGTGGAGACTGCAGCCTGACCTTGAGGTTTACAAGTGAAATATTAGCAAAACACTCTCTAAAAAAAAAAAATTTCAAAGAGCTGCTAGAGAGGGAAAGGAGAGGTGAAGGGGGAAGAGAATGGTGGCTAATTTATCATCCAGAGCGGGGTGGGAGGGAATAATGTACTGTTGACTTTAATAGTATAAACACATTCTTGATGTTACAGTGAAAGACAGCAGCAATTATCCTTGAAGCTTGTGCAAAAGTCAAGTCCTTTTTTTATGCACTAAATCGTGTTGTCAGTGATTCTAATTCTGTGCATGAGAATTACAGGCCTATGACAGCTCTTATATTCTGAAGACCTCTATCTAAATTGAGGAGAAAATAATGCTTTGATTCAAAAAAAGTGGCAGAGAAGCTCAGAGTCATAACTGAAGCCCTACGTCCCCATGAAGTAAAGAGTGGATTCTAAACAGTTTTGGTGTTTGTGTGTTGCAGTTGACATAAGATTCAAAGATTGAGATGAAATCAAGATAAAAACATACAGAAGCACCTTTCTTTGTGTAAGATGCAAGCAGGTGTGAAACATCAGTAATACAAATATGATGTGTTGGCCTCACCAGGCAGGTGGGATGGAGCGGCAGCTCTGGAGATCACCAGGCACAGCTGCACCTCCTCCAGCAGCAGCACCGAGGGCAGCTTGTCCAGGTCCCCCTGTAACCGTTTCCACAAACCCAACTAGGGAGAATTTAAAACTCAAAAATACATTAACTAAAAATCTGGACAAGCACTTTTACTTGAAGGTAACCTTTTTTTTTTAAATTGTGCTCTTTTTAAAAATCCTTTTATAAATTGATTCTCTTAAAAATCAGTTTTAATTAAACAGAAAGAAAAAGTGTCATCTTTAAAGATGTTTAAATGATGAGTTGTTTAACTCTCCTAAGGGAAGAGCAGAGCACGACTGTGTTGCAACAGTGACTCCATAGGAGAATCCAGTTTTGTTGCTGCTGCAGTTAATAGGAAAGTGTGCTACTCTCCTGGTCCTATCATTAAGGTGTTAAGACAATGTTGCACAAAGGGGGATTCTCGTCCTAGCTTTGGACAGCTTCTCTTCCCTTCATTTTCTTCATGGTGCTTTTAGGTGTACTCTTGCACATGAGCCCAGGGAGGCCTGTGCTTTGGGCAAGTGGTATCTGTGTATCCTGAAGCAGCTGGGGGTTCAAATGTTTGGAAAAAGTGATGCTAAAATAGCCCTGATAGGTTTTGGACAGGGAGATGGTGATGAACGAAGTAATTTCAGGGTCTGTGAAATTCAGGTCCTGTTCCTTGACTCAAAATAGATGGCTTTGTACAACTAGCGTGGTAAATAGTTGAGCTTTGTGCAGCTTGCCTGGCATACAAACACTTCCCGTAAGGACACTGAGATGCCTCTGGATTGTGCTTAGTTCAGAGTAATCAGCCAGGAGGTGTTTTCATCTTTAGAAGCAAAAATTTCCTCATGCAACACAGACACGTGCAGTGATTTTTATATTTTTTATTTTCTTTTTCCTTAGCAGTGACCATACTCACTGCATTGACATTAATGGAGCTGCTAATTAAGATCTTGCAGCTTGAATACGTGCAATTGATAAAATGCTACAATATGCTTTATGTGCCAGCACGGAAGAGCAGATCCAATTTAAATTGAAATAGCTAATGTGTTACAGCCTTTGGGTAATTGTGCATAGCAAGCAGCCTTTGAAATTACAAGTGACAAAACTGGTTGTCTCTGTTGCCACTCAGAGCAGGCATGAGTCAGAGCACCTAGGTTTGCAAAAACAGGAGTGACCAAACTTGTCTGCTCTTGGCTGAAGAATTTTGGCTGAACATTCGCGCAAGTCCCCGACCCGTCGTGTACTTTTCTAGCAGTCTGTCCTGTTGACCTCTGGGGATCCGGCCTTGCAATTCCCATTGCAGTGTCCCTCCTCTGACCCTAGGAAAGGCCCCTCCCGAGGGCCGCTATCACTTCCTTTACGCTTTCGCCTTTGCTGAACTTTGTGGGCTCCAAAAGTCTTTGGTGCTTTAAATACACCCTGCTCAGGGTGCCCCTCTTGGTTAGGGCAGGAAGGGAGTAGGGCTGAACTGCTGAGGGCAAAACAAGATGAAGGGAAAATATTTGGTAAGATTTTTTTTATTTACTTATTCCATGAACTATGGAGCTCTTTCAAGTGGGAGAGGAAAAGGATTAAAAGTGAAGAATGTTAAAGACAAATTGAAGTTTGAACTGTCAGGTCAGGAAACTCCAGAGACTTAAGTGAATGGAAAGTTTTCCCCTGAAGCCCACAAAGGATTTTTTAAAGACAAATTGGAATAGGGAACAGCAAGGATTTACATCTCTGTGTACAGGAACTGAATAATTATTGGCAGCCAGAAAAGAAACTGCAGATTCTTGGCAGTGAAAGAAAGGGGTCTGGTTCAAAGACATGAACTCAGTTGACTTAAAGTCTTCAAGGGATAATGTAAGATTTTGGATATGTAAAATTAAACAATTTTGTAGAAAGTATTGAGCAGAACAAAAAATGTTAGTGAAGATTTGAAAATATCTATACCTGTGTTTGGTTTCTCTGACAACATTTTCAGACTGGAATGATGTTTGAATATCAAATGAATTGTTTATAGTAAGTAAGCTAATTGTCTCTAAATGAATATGTGAGTTCTCCCTTTTGATTGCTGTCACTGAATATTAAAATCAAGCTTTTTTTTCACATTTTTAAACTAACGTGAGAGGAAAGGTAGTTGGTACTGTGATCATCTGTAGTACACTTTGAACAGCGAAAAACATGTTTGGATTTTAGGTGCAGTCAGATACTGCAATGGCACTGTTTAAACATTTACAATGATCTTTTGATAGCCATGGGTGGGATTTCATTTCTTTATCAGCTCCCTTGGCCTTCTCAGCAGCATCTGTTGTGGTAGATCATGACATTCTTTTCATCTACTTGATGTTGCTCATGGAATCATCTGAGGCAGAATTAGGCTGGTGTTATTCTTCCCTCCCTCTCTGCTTCCCTCCTCCTTTCTGATCAGTATTTGTGTCCAGTAGAGAGGGATGTTGCCTCTGAAGAAATAAAGAAGAATTTAGGATTTTGTTTCAGCCCATTTGCGTTTCAAGTATTCAAGTATTGTGCAAAGGTTTCTTGTCAGGCCTTCACGGGCCTTTTTATAGTGCAATTGGCCTGTATGTTTTATATGACTGAATTTCCTGAGGACGCACAATTGTTTTAGTGCTGTTTTCCAGTTCCGTGTGAATGTGAGTGAATTGGAAGTGCAATGTGAATGATTTGGCATCATGAATTGTGTGCGCTGAGGTTTGCAAGGAATGAAAGCCTCGTAGAGCTGGTGTAATAGGCTCAAGCTTGAGGCGTTTGCCTCCCTCTGCCCCCCCGCCCCCGCTGAACCATGGAGAAGCTCCACAATCTGTCCAGATTCCTTGCCCTTCAAATAAACCTGGATAAAGGAACACTGTGTATGACTGTCACCAACACGACATGTTCACATGGCTTAGCAGTCATAAGGTATTTCTCTTTTGTGAAGAGAATTTGAGCTGAGACACCAAAAGAGAGAAAGCTCTTTTTTGCTTGTATAAGAACTTATTCGGGAACAATTGTCCCTAACATTTGTATGAATAGACTAGGAGCTTCCAAAATAAGATTTCATTTTTAATTACCTATTGCTATTGAAATTCACATTCTGACAATAATAACAGACACTTTTTAGGTGTAAACAAGTTCTTGGAAAATTGTTGAAAATGAAGCCTTTTTGTGGAGATATTCTCTACTTTGGATGAACTTTTAACAAATGCTCTTGGATACAAGTTTTGATTTGCATAGTAAGAGCATGGCCCCGGCATGGCCATAGGAGGGCAGAATGCCTATCTCTTCTAATTGATTCAAAAATGAAAGCAAGTGTTGAAATCTTGACATAAAAACAAACAACAACCCTAAACCACTCTCTCCTTTCTTTTCATATTCTTGTATTCTAGCATATGCTAATCCCATTTTTTGCTCCTGGAAAAGATGGTTACTTTACTCTCTGAAGACCTTGATATACAGTCTGTTTTCCAAGTTAAGTCATCATGGTCTCTTATTTCTAAAGTATAAGAACATCCAGTTATATTTAGGATAAAACATGTTGTGGATATGGGAGGTGAGGAAGGAGAGAGAGGATTAATAGCTGATCACGTACAGGAAAGAAAGTCACGGAGATTTTTTCCAAGAGCCAAAGGACTGACTTTATCTCTGCCAATGCTGACAGTCCTGTACATATTAATGTAAATCAGACTGGCCTATAGTGTTCTGTCATTGCATATGGCTTTTCAGCTGCAGCTCCGGCTCTGCATTCCTCATCTCCTCCTGTCTTCTCTGCAGATCTCAGCAGACGAGATCTCTGCGGATCTGGTCTGATTCCTCCAAGGGGAATTCAGTACCAACTCAGTTCCGCTGATCTGTCCTGGGCTGTTGTAGTTAAGGGACTGAGGGAAATAAGGCTAAAAAGCAGGTGACTGTCTAGGGAAGTTCAACAGGGGTAAAGTGAGTGTGGTTGCGAGGAGAGAGGCATCTAGAAACAGTCACGGTCAGGCTTAGTGGAAATGATCAGAGGATGGCTTGAGCGGAGAGAAAGACGTGTTGGGAGACAGAGAGCGGCCTGGGTCAGGGCAGATCAGGTACAGAGTCCCAGCAGCTGACTGTGCGGGGCAGCCATCCGCCAAGAACCTGCTTCGGGCTGTTGTTTTGCTCTAGAAGGAAAAGGCTTTTTCTCTAGCTACTCATTGTCAAAACGCCCCCACCATCAAAGGACAATATTGGGACAACAGAGAATTAGCCTGATTCTGAAAGGGAGAGTTAATTCACCACCAAATTCTCTCCCTGGGGATCCTGAACAAAAGCAAAATAAAAAGCAGCCAGGACTTGAGGTATGTTTTGTCCAAACCATCTGCATCAACTCAAGCTACTCTTAAGAACTCTTTTCTCTAACAAAGCGCAATTTTAGAAGACTTCCTTTTCACGTTATACTTGTTTAGAGCAGTATTTCTAAGATAGTTCTGTAATGTTTATAACATTTGTCAAGCAATGCAGTAGAAAATGGAAACTGTATATTCCTTCTGTTTCCCATGGTATCTTGTACAAGGAAACTGGGGCCAAGGCTAGAACAGAGTAGAAACATTTTGACAGCTATTTTTCTTTGCTTTTAATATGTGTTTTTAAATTCTTTTTCACCGCCTCTTGCAGTGCAGATGGCGGCTTTGCAGGGAGGGGAACCCCTCCGGCCGAGGTGGTGGTGGTGGCCCCCTCGAGGTGGCCGCCGCTGTCACCGCGGGGCCGGTGCGGGGGGAGAAGCGGGACGTGGCGGCGGTTGCTGCCGGCCGCAGCGTCGCCCGAGGCGCGGGCGCTAACGGCCGGCG
>VZSV01000085.1:1534490-1548376 GCA_013398735.1 Nothocercus julius | reverse complement strand
AAAAAAAGATGGTTATTTAAAGAGTGCTTTTGCTTATACAGCAGAAAAACGATCAGAAATGTTGTAAAGGATTTGGGATTTGAAGACTGTGCATTCATTAAGCAGGACTGGAAGAATAACGTCCTGGAAGCAGCACAGAAAAGGAGGGGTAAAATGCTCTGTAAAGTTGCTTCTTTTAAAAGTTATCTTACAGAGCAAAACATATAGGACATATTTTTTAAATGATTGTAACTTGGTGAGTATGAGCAGATGCAAATAAGAGCATTTTAAGCAAACTACAGGTGTTTGCAGGAAGGAAGCTGTTTAAATGTTACACCTGCTCTTTTGACTTCCTTTCTCCCACCCCCAACACACAATCTCTTTTAAATGTAGCCATAAAATGAAATGTTGTTTAGAAAGAGAATTGTCTTCCCTGATAAGAATACAGTATAGCTCCTCACCCATTTCTCCTATCGGTTTGCATCTGAGGCTCGAAGAAAGTATCTAAATATAAATCAGTGCACACACAGTTTTGAGAGAACTCATTCCAGGTGCAATCTCACGCTCTAGATCACTGTATTTCATCTCTTGCTCATGGGATGTATTAGTAAGGTGGAGATGCAAAAACTCCCCATTCCTCCTTAACCTTTTCCATGAGGAGAGGAAAAGCATTAAGATCGGTTGGCCCTGGAGAGTGTTGAACACTGAAAATGTGCCCATGGGCACCGCCAGTGCACGGTGCCTCCATGAGCATTTCTCTCAAGCAGGGAGAGAATTAGCTCTTGTATGCAGAGTTTTTGCTCAAAGTGATGAATCTCCTACAAAAAGGAGTGCTGCCTTTGGGCATAGATTTGGGAAGCACACGGCTGGGCTCTTCCCTGTTCAAAATCTTGCCATAAATAAAAGATGTGGGGAGAGAAGGAGGCTGGATAATTAGACCAAGCAACACAACACTGTATTAACAGGTTACCGAATGAAAAGGAGGCAGCATGTGGAATTCAGCTGTGAAAGTTTCTGAAATCCAGTTTCCTTTCACCTGTTGCTTTGCTCTGGGGGTCCGCGGGGTGACTGTGAGCAGAGGAGAACAGGGCTGGCTGCTCGCCATGTCTCGCGGAGGATTATTTCTGTCCAGACACTTCCACCCCTACGGCACCACTCCCTCGCCCACTGCAAGCAAAGGTGGGATCTCTGACAGAAGCAAACCAACTGTCTTATTTTTTCAAAGAAATGCTGTCAGATTTTTGTAAAGCTTTTGGTTACCGTGCTCTGCGCGCTCCCATTGCCTGGTCTGAGCGCTGCGGCACATCCTGGCAAGCCGGCCAGCGCAGCCCGCTCCGTTCTGGGCTGTGGCAGTTTCCTAGGAAACCCGTGTACCGGCTCCGCACAGCGGAGAGAGCCCCGAAGAGGCACAGCGCTTCCCATTCCATGTCTCTATCTTTGAACATTAGAAAAAAAGAGACCTTCTAAGGGTACTAATCCCTGAAAACATTTGGAAATGGAAAGAGCAGGTAGCAGTAGGTGCTCCTGCCAGTGCTGCTGAGCTTCCTCTGAAGAGGATGTGCTCCGCTGGCTGTGCAAAGAGACTTCGGTGCTGCTGCTGTTTCGGTAGGATGAAAATTGGCTTCTCTGTCTCAATGCTCTGTTCTCTATTCCATTGAAAAGAAGTTAAGATCTCTACCCAGAGAATTAAAAGAAATGAAATGCTTTCCACAGCCTCCTGCAGGATCCTTCAGATGCAGTAATTCAAATACAACGCCCTGTGCAGTGTGTCCTGCCTGCCCTGTGGTAACACTTCGTTTTCTGCTGAAGGAATTGTTATTTAGCTCAAGTACATGAAACAACTGTCATAGAATGTCTCCAGTAAAAACCTAAAATAAAATGTCTAAGATAATGTGTTAGCAATAAAGAACGGGTGTTAATGAATGAGAATATGTTATAGCTTAGCAACTTCCGTTTTCTAACTGCCATTTTCTACTTCAGTTCCATGTTGCTGGAAAAGGAAAAGTGATTTTTCTGCTTTAATGCAAGCTGAATGCTTTGCTTAATCTGTTTAAAATAACATTTAGGATTTATGCATAATTAAGGCAGCCTGAAATATTTTTGCAGCTAACTACTCTATGAACTATAAGAGATTTAGCCTATTTGACATTGTTGAGGTGGAGATGTTTACAGCAGCTTGTATAATGAACAGGACTTGCTTTTGTGAAATGCTCCTGGTGTGACAGCATCGTGTTACCTCAGTCTCGCTGCTAATCACCCTGTGCATTTGGGAAATGTCCTTTGTTCCCTGTTCTTGCACAGGAGGAGAGATGAGACTTTCAAGCCTAGCAGAAGCACGAAAGTGTTTGCATTTTCAGCTAGAGCTCTGTGCAACCAAGCTGAGAGACGCCAGCTATGTTTGCATCTTGCACTTTGCTAGCTCTTTCCAGTTTATTTTTGTCACATTAAATAAGAGTTCCTTCTTCTGTGTCCCATCATATTCTGGATTACATGCTTGAGGAAGGATAACAAAGGACAAGAGAATTACATGGTGCCATCTTAGATTTTTCTAAGGACAGTATGGCACTCCAGATCTTGCCTGCAGCCCATGGAAAGGGGAATCTTCTGTTTGAAGGTATTACTACAATGTTTTGTTTGTGCTTTGGAGGAGTTCCCAGCTCAGGCTCAGGATAAACAACCGAGCTGTTCCGGTGAGCACAGCACCTTAAACACTGACAACACAAATGTGAATATACAAAGGATCTGACTAGGTAGGTTTACCAAAACCATGAGCTAGAAGCACTTTTGCAAGTAACAGGGTGGTTAGAAAGTGAGAAAATTAACTCTGCATGATATTAAAGCAACTGTAGGAACAATCAAATAAGCACTCCATCTCAGGAAATTCTGGCAGCTTGGGTACGCATACCTCGTCAGGCCCAGCACAATTTTGCAGTGACTGTTGTAGGATATCTAAGTTAAGCAGCGACTTCTCTATTGTGTCAACTGAGACAGGTCAAGTTGTGCAAAGCACATCAATTCCTCCATGATCCAAATGCACTTTTCCCTTCGAGGGGGAGTTGTGGGCGTTCAGATGTTGCAGATATGTTACTGGGGCTCTAAATCAGCAAAACTCTTCAAGCGTGTCCTGAAGTACTTTGTTGATGAAGGAGATATTAGCTCTGTCTTAGTTTTCTGAGCTGAACAGTAAGCTGAGAGGCTCCTTGAGTATCTTTTAAAAAACTTTTATGCAAGCTACACTCTGAAGCCTTAACTCAAACACTTTCGATAAGTCTCCATATCGAAGTACCACTGAGAGTATTAAATAGTCTGAAGGAAAAAATGCAGAATGAAGGGGAGAAATCTCTATGTTCACATCCAAAAGACGTTGGTAGATCCTTCAGCCCTCTTGGCACAGCCAGCACTTTGGAATTACTTCACAGGAGAAAAAAAAAAAAAAAAAAAAAAAAAAAAAGAAAAGAAACATTCTCCCCTCCCCAAAGCAGCAGGCAGTAGCAGCTGTTCTCAAGGAGAAGGTTTATGTCAGCAAAACTTACACAGCTATGCTCCAAAAGTTTGTGTCAGCAGCCATAAAAGCTGGCCCGTCAGCAGTTCTGTTCTCTTCCATACACAAAATGCATATTACTGAGCAATTACGCCAAAGGCAGGGAGCACTTCTTGGTAACACAACTTGGAAGTTAGGTCTTCCTGGGGGGATCTGTTCACCTCACGTGCCACTCAAGTTGGTGTGGGTTTGAATGCAAACCCATGCTGCTTACACTTACTACAGGATCACCAGCGGAAGGCAAGTCGTTGGTATTGCATCCTGCAACAGCAGCTGCGGCCTGATCCAAAGTCCATGGAAATCAGTGAATGCCTGTTAATTCTAAAGAGCTTCCACGCATGCTGAAAAAGTGTAGTCGTTGTGAGGGAAAGTTGGTGATACTCGGTGGTTTTGCCACCAAAGTCTTCTGTGGATATTCAAAAAGAAAATGTTGTCCTCTGGTTTCCATGTGAAGTTGCGATCTTGCCATTATAAAAGGCAGGGCAGACAGCTGGGGAGGATTTTGAATACAGACTGATTTACTGCTTTAATATATGTTTAGTCCTCTCTTCCAGTCTCCATTTAACTGTGTTTTGGCTGTCTCCATAAGCACAATGGGTTTTTATTCGTTGTATTGAGGTCACAGTTCCGAACAAATATTTTATTAAAAAGTGTATGTGGAGAAAAAGTTTTTTTTTTATTTCAGTTTGTTATTGAATGAGCCCTGCTTTTCCCTCCTGTGAACAGCCAACTATTTGTTGTGCTGTCCTCATCATTACTTACTGTGAAGCACAAGTGCTTTAAGAAACTAGCAAAAAAAAAATCAGGAAAAAAAAGTCTTGTTTAAAGCACTTAAGGAAGCAGGAGGAGGATAAAGTTCCCAGGCATTCACTGTAGATTCCACCTCTGCCTTTTTACAGGAGCTTGACTAATAGAGTGCATGGGGCTCTAAGTGTGTTTTCTGAAACTAACACAGACCACTGAGATTGTGGGGAGCCAAATCAGCGTGGAAATTCCCAGGACTCCAAGATCCCCCTTGCCCACTTGTCCGTTGTCACTGTTCTGTTGCTGGAAGTTACCCCCTGCTAGCAGTGAGCTAGCAGTGCAGGCTTGGTAAGGGCTGCTTGCCCTTTAGTTGGCCTCCAGGAGTGTTTTAAACTGACAGGGATGCCTGTGCAAGGCAGTAAAGAGACGATAAGTAGGGCTCAAAAGTGTCCTGTGCCAGGATACAGGATCCTGACACAGGATCAGCTGTGTCAGGCAGCCAAGTTTCAGCAGAGGGGGTCACCGTCGCATCCTTATCTCCCAAAATGGAAACAAAATGAAACAAAACGCAATAAAGGTACCTGAGTCAGCTCTCTAGCAGTTGTCTGACCACAGCTCAAGCCAGACTCAAAGGTAGGCCTTGTCTACATAAGAGCTGTCACTAATTTCACAAATCTATGCCAGAGGACAAAAAGTGTAAGCAATGTTCTCATGGGTTTGCTGCTGGAGAAGTTTTCTTAGTTTTCTTTTTTTTTTATTTAGATAAGGTTGTCTCTAATTCTTATTTAAACCTTCTTGATCTACAATCTGGATACTCTAAGAAAAAAAGAGGAAAAGTCTAACAATCTCTGTATCCAGTATTTGCTTTTTTCCCCACAGGCCTTCAGTTGCATCAAATAAGTGAACTGAAAAAACCTTGAAAGAGCAGTGGCTATTCTCTAGCTTAATGTATTTTTCTTCTATTTATTTATTTATTTGTTTTCATACATGGGCTTTGTTTTTTTTTCTCCAGGAAACACAAACACTAATTTGGGTTTTTTTGAGTCCAAGAATGTTTACATTTATTTCAATTGTAAAGGTCAGTGTCAATGGGGCCTCTTTGCCTGTCTTTTACAGGGCAACACTGATCTCTTCATGCACTTTGGAAGGATGCGAATGGACGATACAGCCTTGTATGACCAGAGAAGCCAAGACTTTGCTTTGTTTGCAGTCCATTCCAGGATGTTTTTTGAGCATTACTTCGCCATAAATGCTGACTTTTTGCGAGGGGCACTATACTCTTGTGGTAAATGTACCAGGGAAGGCAATGACATTGGTCATTGTGCGGTGAATAAAATACAGCAGTTGATTTTGTTGTATTGTTTTTATGAGAGAATAACCCAATTCTTATTCTTTAGCTGAATATGCAGGTAAAATCTTGTTCATCTAAAAAAATGCAAATAGGTCCTCCGAGGACTAACTGCAGATGTTTCTGTATAAGCTAAAACTTAGACTTTCTTTAGGATATCATCCCATCTGGAATATCTCCTCCCACCTATGGACTGAGTTGACAGTCCACAGTCCACTGGCTTCTCAAAGCCTTCTCCACAAGAGCTCCTGTAACACCTTTGATACGCAGATACTTTGCCCCACCTCTCATACAGGTTCAGTGTCCTGCGTAGGAATGCTGCACATTGGCACATACTGTGATTTCATTTCCTTCCTCATCTACCTGAACACCTTCCTGAAAGCTTTCTAGAAGTGAAGACATCTTCTCTGCTGGTTAATTTTGTCCATGAACTGGGTAAAATTGGAGGACAGAAGCTCCTGAGAGTTTCTAATCCTGCAATCTTTAAACAAATTATTTTAGGGCCTCATGAAAAGATGCAAAGGGCAGCTCTTTCTCTTTATCTCTGACTTTGGAAATCACCACAAATAAGGCTGGAAAGGACAGAAACAAACAAACAAGCAAGTCTTTAGTTGCCTAGAAGGAAGGTGAGGAGGGGGGAGAATGCTGTTTTCCACTGCAGCATGGGATTTACTTATCTTCTCCTTGATTCTCTTGAAAGCCATCACAGTGTGCTTTCTATCCAGCTATCAGCAGTGTCTTCAGAAACATTTCTTTTTCCTAATACAGAGCTCAAACTATTTCATTTTAGCTTTAGCCATTTGCACCATACCACTAATTCCCAGTGGAAATATTTCCTTTCCTTTAATTATTTTATTCTGTGAATATTTATACAGTTATCTTGCTGTTTCCTTTTATTCTTATCCCTCTAGGCCAAATAAATTTAAGTCCTGTCATCTTTCTTTCAAAGCTGTATTTTTAAATAATAAAGTAGTGTTAAATATAACAGAAAACAGAATTGTCCTCACAATAATTGAGACTTTTAGAGACAATGGTACCCATTTTACTAGGCCTAGCAATCATATGAATTAGTCCCTTGTCAGAAATATTTGAACATTTGAAATAATAACTGTCCTTTAAAAATAATTTATCTTGTGTTGCTGGCGCCATAAAAACCCGTTGTCAGACTTTACATAAATTTTCCATCTCATTTTACTACTAATTGCCAGGAGAACTTGAATGTTTAATTCTGAAATCCTAAATTAATTTTTCCCTTTGCTTGCTGAAACACTGTGAAATAAATTGGAAACTTTGGCGACATCTGACACGGGTCTTCAGGGTGCCTGATGGAAACTGCTGTCTGTCCTCTCATATCCTGCTCTGGCAGCGCTAGCGCTATGCATCCTTAGTAAGTGGTATTGGGAAGAAATCCAGTCTTTTCTGGGGGGAACTGGAAGGTTCAAGAGATTTGGGGATTTAGATATTCTTAACTTCTACATGATTTGTTTAAATTGCTAGTAACAGAAAAGCTTAATACAACAAATATATTTGCAAAGCCTTTTACTTACTATTTGTATACCAAAAGGTAAAAAAAAACCAGCTTTGTAATAAGCTTTTAGTGGTCTGTCTTTCCTGGAAAAGTCATGGAGAAGCTCACTAGATACTTACCAGAATTTGACAGAAATTAACTCTTATGTAATCATAAGTTTCACTGACTTTATTTATTCACTACATTTTTTTTCACACAGTAGTGCCAAATTAACACCTTATAACACACACAGATATATATATATATACACACACACTTTTTGTTTAACTCATATTCACAGATACTCGTGAAATTAATATCGGAAGTGATGAGGATCAGAGCTTTATTGCTGATTCCTGTATTAAGATTTTGTCTACCATTGATTAAAACTTCTTAGTTTTCAGCCAGAAGTATTCAGATGATTTCACCAGGATTAAAAAAAAAAAAAAAACTTTGAAGATAGATCTTTTTAATGATTCAAAACGATAATTTGAACTTTGCAAAGCCATGCATTTGGTTCCAAGCACTGGAAATGGCAAAGTGGGCTCATAATCAGTGATAGAAAGTTACCCTTACCAGGTGACACTGTAGACACGTTGCCAATGTACTGACTTTAAATTTACTAAGCAAGTAAGCAATAAAATAAAGTCTACAGAGGTATAGAAAACTACAGTTGTTAGAATTTCCTGCAAATAGGTACATGATGAGTGTGATTAAGAGGTACATTATACTGACTTTCTAATAACTATCCTAAAATATGAATTTCAGGCAATTCTGTCAGCTTTATTGTTACTTTCTAAGTTTAGTCGAAATATTTTTATTTGATGTGATTGTTCCCTTTGGGAATTATAAGATTTATAAATTTCTCAAGATGAGAGAGTTACTGTGATTCATTTTTCTTGGGCTCCAGTGGTTAAGATGAAACTTCATACCAGCATCTGTAGTGATTTTTTCCTTACTCTGAAATTTTTCAGTTAGATTTAATATTACTTGCAGCCCAGAAAAAGTTTTCTTCCTGCATGAGTCTAGGATGCCTGCATACTGGTTTGAATTTAAAAAAAAAAAAAAAAAAAAGTAATTTTATTTTCATCATTGGAAAGAAATTGGGTTTGAATTCCCATTATTTTGCTTGTATTACAACCCAGTTCAGACATGATTGTGCTGGAAGAATCTAGAAATTGAAGCCCTCTGTGCCCTAAAGCTAAAGGTATTTATCTTCATTTTTACAATGAAAATGATTTTAGTCTTGTATCTTTAAGATAAATATTGAAACTATACATATCTTGTCTATGAGGTGAACATATTTTGGGATTGATTTGCTTGTTCACAGCAGGCATCTGCTGCCCTCGGCCTGCCTGGCTGCTTCTGATCCAAAAGGAAACTGGTGTCTCATCGGCCATCCCCGTTTGAACTGAAATGAAGCAGTCTGCTAATGTCCGAAAAAGACTTTAAAGAAAAAGAAGTAAGACTAAGCTGTGTGCCCTGTCTTGGAAACAGGCGGATGTAAACAAATACAGTTTATTTTCTTGCATAATGCTTTGACTCTGCAGTAGCAGCCAGCACAGGCCACAAGAATCAATTGGCTCCATTCCGATCCCTAAGCATTGCTCTCTATTTATTTCCTAGATATGCTGCCTGGTCTCCAGCTGCTGCCCCAGAAGCGTATGAGTTCCCATTCAACTCTGCAGCATGTTTACCAGTGCGGTGCGAGCATTCCTGTGGCCTCCCCAGGGCCTCCTGGCCTCATCGGCCTCAGCCCCGGGGGCAGCTCCACACGCACCCACCTCTGCCAGCCCTGCCTGCACATCCAGGCACCCAGAGCGGTCGGATTATCCATCTCCACCTGATTTCAATAGTTATCTCAGCAACTATGTAGCCATTTTATGCCAAGGACAACCTGGAGTAACTGCTTAAATACTCACCCGGTTCTGCAGCGGGCTAACTTCTGTGTTGCTGCTGTCACTGCTACCTACGCTCATTGGCCTTAAGGTTAATTTCAGCTTGTCTAGAAGGGTTGCACTATGGCGTAACGCTGCAGTATAGACATACCCTAATAGGGAACTGCCTGTACTTCTTCAGAAATCCTCGAGGGGAAATGAAGACGCCCACTTCCCATTTGGGGCAGCCTAAGTTCCCTGGGGAGAGGTGTTCTGTGTTGCCTCTGTCCTTCCCCCATCCTGCTATATATATGTATATATCTCTATCTATCTATCTATCTGTACATGCATATATATCTATATATATACACATACTATAAATAGGGAATGTGGGTGGCAGTACTTTGGAAAGCTAAAATCAGGTTTTTGGTCTTAAAAACGGTGTGCAGTGCCCAGAGAAGTGGTTTTGCTTCCTCTACCTGTTTGCTCAGTTACCATAGATACGGCACTTTCATTAATGATGTGAGCTATTCCTCAAAGATTCCTCCTTGTGGAATTATTGTATGCAATTACTCACAAATACCAGCAGAAAGCTTTGGAAATGAAGGTGACATCTATTGATTTTGCCTCGGACTGTTTCCTGCTCTACTTGCTCAACCTGTGAACAAAACCTGCCCCCTGGGACGCTCTGTGCTCCGTTCTTCCCTCACGTAATTGCCACCATTTTAGCTTCCCTGGTCTGGGTTGGCAAGAGCGCCCATTGCGCATCAGCAGAAAATAATTCGTGGGCCTGGTCCCTGCTGAGCGTGTTGATGCTTAAGGTTCAAAAGATTGATTATCCTAAATCATTTTCACCATTTCATCATTTTCATTGGAGGCTTAAGTGTTAAAAAAGTACATACCTCTTCAAAAACGCCTGCAAGGATTTCAGGTCTTAATGCAGGACTGCCAAGCTTTAGGGGAGCATAAATCATTGCAGACACTGTGGTACTGATGATTTGTATTCCTCTAGTAGCTATTCCTTTAGCCCTGGACAGCCACAAAATAAAAGGCATTCCCTTGGCCCAAATGATGGATAATCTTGGCATAACCAAAGGAAAATAGCAGATGGTATACATGCATGGGGGAATATAAACAAGTCAGCCAGGGTCAGGTTGGTGCCAGTCTCAGCATAGCAGCTTTCTAACTACAGTTGAATTTTTAAGGTTTTATGACAGTGGACTGTTTCAGTGGAGAGGTACTACATAAACACAATTGCCATTGAGTGCAGATGAAAGGAAAAGAGGAATAAATTCCAGAAATTTTGTAAAATTTTTAAAGAGTAAGGAAGCCTGTTGTTTTTGGTGTGATACCTATTTACATTTTTTTTTTTTTCTTGTGAATAACTCACTGCTAGTTGCCACAACTCTTCAAGCCAAGGGGAAGGTAACGCCTGGACAATGATGTTATTGTTTGTCTTACAGAATTCAATTGTCAAAAATACTCTGGCTAAGTCGGCAGGAATCTGTTTGAGACTGATGCCTTAATATGGGTGTCCAGAGCCTTGCAAATGTTGTACACGCCCGTTTCAGTGAGTGTAGGCATCAAACCAGCTCTTGACTAGTGTTTGAGGAATGATCGCTCTAGATCCGTGCACAGTTAACAAATGACTAGGGACAAAGAATTTGATATGGCAGCGGGAGAAACCTAGTTCTGAGCGTCTGGGGCAAGCAGGCAGAGATTCTGCGCAGCGTGCACTCAGTTACGTGTGCATACAATGTATTGCCAATTCTTTATTCTCATTTTGAGTGCCTTTTCATGCATGTCACATCACCGCTATGTATTAATTTGTGTACCTAGCGAGTCAGTTGGTGGGAACAGGTTCACCCCGAGCCACCCACGAGGGACAGTGGCAGAGGCATCACCGGCACACTGGTCCCGTGCACTTGATGGCTCTTGCCGTGGTGTCAGCCCACATGCAGACATTTTCCCTTGGCAGCCAGCAAACCCGCGTGTAGCTGGAGAGTTCCTCCAGCCCTGCGGCCGGACTCCGGGGCCCAGGCGCCCAGCACTCGGCTCCGGTGCTGGTGGGCACTGCCCGTGCTGCAGGGAGGGAGCTGTGCCCAGCAGCGCCTTTGCTGATGCCTGACGGGCGCCCGAAGGAAACTCTGGACCCAAGAAACTGCGACCCATCCCCACGTCCTGCCCAGCACAGTGACAATACAGCATTTCTCTGTATCACACATCTCATCTGCCCTCCCACACTCCCTGTGTTCAGTTGTCACATCACTTTGTTGCATTTCGTCTTAATTTAGAGCTAATTTTACAAGCACAGTTGCGGGTGAAGACACTGCTACTGTACTCACATACCCTATCTGCCTGCTGCAGCAACGTTTACACAAGCTGAGGTCTCGGGTGGGTTACTCAAGGTCAGGAAGGTAGCTTGGGTTGGCTTTGCCCAAGGCTTGCAACAGCACGTCCCTGATTGGGACCAAGGTACAATAATATAAGCAGTAATAGGCTAATTTACAAGGAGAACCAGATTGATGCTGCTGTTATGAAAGGTAGGCATGGAGAAGGCTGTAAATTCATGTTCACATCTCAAGTTATATGACATTTTCCCTATTGTTATATTGCTTAACTTTGCTAGTCTTCCTCATTCTTCAAGGAAAGAATCTTTTCAATATAATAATGCTTGGTTATTTTAATGTGCTCCTCCTTTGCAAATGAATGGGGAGAGTTAGAGAATAAAGCAGCAGTATCACATCAGTGTATGAAACCATGTTATATGCAGAGACACCCACAGACAACCAAAATTGTCTGTGTTGCCTTTTGCCATGCAGAGAAGCTGCAATTGTAGTCATCTCTCACCCTATTCTACTTGAGTGGAAGTAGGGATATTTTGAACAAAGTCACAAGGACTGCTATTTTAGTTTTTAGAGAACATTAGCTATTAAGTGTTGAATTGTGTCTCTTTAGTTTGGGCATAGTATGCAATAATAAAAAAGTATAGATCATAGCACTAAAACCAACAGAAAGTATAACTACAGTCTCCACCACAATAAAGTTTGAATGTTTGCAAGTGTAGAGATTGTAAGTGTAGAGATTGACATCATTTTATGTATATATTTTTTTCCATTATACATCTGTTTTACAGAGCAAACAATTGGTTCAAATGTACTTTTAAAAAGTTGTAGGTTTTTGTTTTGTTTTGTTTTGTTTAAATTCGATGCTTTGGTGGCAGTTCTGCTAAAATTTTTGTTAAAGCAGCCTTCTTGATTTAGAGCAGCTCAGATTTAACCACATACTGAGACTGAACTGGGAAAGACTGAAGCAGTTTACTAGCCGTAAAAAAAAAATGTACCTGCAGAAATGTGCCAATCTAGCTTTTTAAATCAAAATGATTAAAAACAAAGAATGTAAAATATGTAACTTTATTTTTCCTGAGAATGAACAATACATTTCTTTACAGGAAAGGTAAGGGCTTTGTAACTTCCTTAAAGCTATGCAATAGCAAATACATTGCATGAGGAAGATCTTAAAGCTTGTGAAGCAATGAAGACACTCTTAGATAATCTCATCTGAAGCAAGACTTGTAAAAATACCTTACAGCAGTTTTCCAACTCTTTTTCAAAAGTCTGACCCAAAATCAGTGGCAAATCAAGAATGTCTTTAATACACTGCAGTTTGCTTCAGAGCATCTTGAAGGGTCCAGTTTTGCCTGTCTAGTGATGCTTCTCATCAGGCGCTTCTGCCATCTTGTAGTTTAATGTTTTAAGCTAAGTATTTTCTTCCATGTTTGGACTCTGGCAACGATGCAGTAACTTCTTACCGGTGTGCAGTATTACTTCTCACTGGAGTGACTGGTGCACTCAGCTAGGCCAATAGCATAGAAAGGGTCTTTGTGCTTTGTTTTGCTATTTGCTTTGCTCTTTTGCAGACATACCAACCTCTAGGTAATAACGTCACAGTTAGTCCTTGAAGAAGCCCTTGCTCAGATGAAGTCCTAGAGCTGTACTGCTTGCTATAAGTGAAATCCCATGGGTAGCTGTATTTTCAAATACCAGCAATATCAGACAGATCTGCTCACTTAGGAAACCTAGAAGAGCAATGGGATATCAGCAGGTATTTTGTATTCTCAGTTAATGCACTACTCAGGTCTTGTACGGAACTTGTTTCAGCTTATGCTTAATGGATGTTTCCTGTATTTTATCTTCGAATTTAGCAAAAGTGGTGTAGAATCTGTTTGATGGTTATTCTATGATGGGCTGTGAAGATGACTAGGGGACTGCAGCATCTCTCATATAAGGAGAAGCTGAGAGAGCTGGGACTGTTTAGCCTAGGGAAGAGAAGACTGAGAGGGGATCTTCAGTGTGTACAAATATCTTAAGGGAAGGCATCAAGAGGATGGCACCACACTAATTTCAGTGATGTCCAATGATAGGCCAAGAGGCAATGGCTACAAACAGAAACATGAGAAGTTCCACCTGAATTTGAGGAAAAACTTCTTGACGGTGAGGGGGACAGGGCACTGGCACAGGCTGCCCAGAGATATTGTGGAGGCTCCTTCTCTGGAGATCTTCAAAACCCACCTGCACATTATTCCATGCAACACGCTCTAGGTAAAACCACCTGTGCAGCAAGGTTGGACTAGATCATCTCCAAAGGTTCATTCCAACCTCAATGATTCATTACCTTTCAGTAGGCTGACTTAGCTGTCTGGTCTTCCTAAGCAACTCCAGTAGTCAATGGAGCAAGGGGCTCTTCCATGGGCTAGTCAAGTTATGTTTACATAAGCAATTACAGCAAACTAATAGCAGACCCGCAGAGCAAAATAGTCAGTGCTGAGGACCTGAAAACCACACATTAGACATTTTAGGAGTTTTTTTTTTTCTTTTTTTTTTTTTTTTT
>VZSV01000085.1:1477788-1524639 GCA_013398735.1 Nothocercus julius | reverse complement strand
CCCGAGCAGGTACCGGAGGGGAAGGGGCGCGGCGGGGGCGTCGCGGGGCCCCAGGCGCCTTCCCAGCGCTGCGGTGCCGGGCGGGAAGATCCTCGTCCGAGCGCCCGGCGCCGGCAAGAACAAGCCGCGTTCCCCCCTTCCGTGCGCGGGAGCTGAGGGAGCGGCCGGTGCTCCGTAGCGTGGCTGCGTGTGCAGGGGCGCCTTGCTCGGGCTGGTCCCTCCCAGGGACCCCGGGCAGCGGGTTTGGGAGCCGCGGAGCGGCTGCCGGTCGGCCAGTGCTGCCCGGCGCGGGGCGCGCGGGCCGGGCCGGGCGCCAGCCTGAGCCTGGTGCAGCCTCGCGCGGGGACGGGGAGTTAGGGAGGTGGCGGCTTTTGCTCCTTTGGCCTTTGGTTTGAGAGTGGAGGCTCATTGCTGCATACTGAAAAAATGTGAAACCTGTTGTTACAGCAGAGCTCTGGAAAGGAAATGGATTGGTTGGTGGCACACCTAAGGCTCCGTGCACAGTGCTGTGGGTTTTTTGTTTTTGGTTTTGTTTGTTTTATTGCTTGTTTTGTTTTGTTTGTTTTTTGTTTGTTTGTTTTTCTTACTTAGGGGCAGCCTTTTAAAGTGACTCTTTTGGCGTCAGTTGAATTATTTCCGTTGACCTGGATGGGCCCTGGTTGCTTCAGCTTGTGGCGTCCGAGCATTTGGGGGCCTGTATAAGTTCTCGGACAAGACATGATTTCCCCATGTGGGCTGTCCTTGGGGTGGTACTTCTTACTAGGACTCAAATTCAAGTTCTAAAAAAGAAATGAATAATAGAAAATGGTTCAAGAAAGCATTAGGACAACAAACTGGCTTATTTGGGACTATTCATTTTCTTCCATGGGATGCAGTGATAGGAATTACACATGCCATGGGTTTGCAAATAGCATGACTGCCTCTTCAAAATGAGCAGTGTCGCTGCTCTTCCGCTTTAGTTAGTTACTTCATCTTGTATTGGCACTCTCCAGGCACTTCAAAGATCTGCCTTTGGTAAGGCTGATCAACCTGTTGATTCAAATCAAATGCAAACTCAGTGATACAATCTGTCTCATTTCATAGTCCATAGCTTTTGTTCTTAATTTAGGTTTAAAGTATGTAGTGCTAAGCATTCAGCAGGGAGATTTTCAAATTCTTGAGGGGAAAAAAAGAAAAGGCACTTCTATATGTTTCCTTTGTTGAAACCCCTTATGAAAAATAATTATTTTAATGTTATATCATTTCAGTAGTTAGTGTGTTTACATGTGGCTATTAACTACTTTTTAAATGTTTCAGAGTGGTGATGCAAGTGAGCTCACAGCCAAGCCAAAGAGAAGTTTCTATGCAGCAAGAGATCTATACAAGTACCGACACCAGTATCCAGTAAGAATGTTTTATGGTTTAAAATTCTCTTGTTTGTAGAGAACAGCACACAACTCCCACAGTTGTAAACCTTTATGTTGATTAATGTGTATGAGAATGACCAGAATCAAAAAGCAAGGTATCCAGTGGGAGAGAAATGAAATTAGTGCAACATCTTTTCAGTCCAGTTCATGCAAACACCATGAGTTATATCAGCCTGGCAATAGTGTTAGGAGCTCAGAAAAAAGCCCTTGTGCCTTTAATACCAGAGAGGATGGATATAATTTGGACTTCTTATTCTCTCTCTCAAAAATTTCTTGATGCTAAAGTCAAGGTCTTATTGTGCTTGCTGTCTTTTCTTCTGTCATGGTAGGAGAAGCTTCCAGCCAGAAGGAGCTTGCAGATCCCTCAAACTACTTTTGTTGAGCTGAATCTCTAAGCACCTGAGTAATTCCAAGGGGCTTCAAATTTTCCTAAACTTTGTTGGGTTTATTTTTCTGTATTTTGAAAAAAAAATATTCTGAGAACCAAGTACCACTCTGTAGCTGATAAGATCTTCTTTTCTTTTTTTTTAGCAGAACTTTAAAGATCTTCGATATCAAAATGACTTGTGTAATCTCCGGTTTTACAAAAATAAAATCCCCTTTAAACCTGATGGTGAGTAATCTGTAACAATAATAGTGGTAAGAGAAGAATGATCACTAATAATAGTAACAGGTAACACTGATGTGTTAATTAGAGTGCTAATGAACTATGGGTGTGTAGTAGTACATGGTATCACTTAAATCTTTCATACTGGAATAGCATGTTGACAATGTTGCTGATAACAGGTAGCAGGTTATGTTTCAACCAAAGCTAGCTCCTGGTCTCAAGAGGAAGCTTTCAGTAGTGGTGCTATTCTCATACGTTTTCAGCATGATGTCCTTTAGGGTGCTGCATGTACTTTTAATTTGCAATGGGCATATTTCCTTTTATTAAAAAAAAGACAAAAGTCGTGCACTACATGCCACAAGCTCTTGCTGCTTGAAAAGGCAACAGCAAAGACCAGAGTTTTATTTCTAGTCTTGTGTAAGGGATAATAAATTATTATTATTGCTGTTATTATAACCTCTGTCCCTAGTAGTTCTGGGTTTGGACAGGAATCTCATAACGAATCTCACAAACACAGGATGGACTGCAAGATGCAAGCCCTGCTCTAGGGAGTTTGCTGTCAAAGTGTGATAGACAAGAAGACAACAGACAGGTGGGGAAGCAAAACTGAACCAGACAAGGAGTGTTGGGTAGAATGATAGACAGAGGTCTCAGCACACAAGAGCTTAGCTATTGTCAAGAAAAATTGCAGGCAAAAAAATGAGCTTTAGAGATTTTTTTGAAAGGATGATGATGAGGTTACTTTAAAGGTGCTTTGCAGAGAGATCCTCTCAGCGTGAGAGCATCTTGGGATGAAATCTGAAAGTACGTTTTTCAATATATAACAAATGAAAGTAGGAGGCTGCCGTTGAGGGCTGGTCAGAGGCAGGAATCTATCCTGTAGCAGCAAAGGGTTGAGATAAGGTAGGAAGTGACAAGTCTTGAAAGGCTTTGAAAGTGAAGGCATGTAGTTTTTGTTTGATGTTGCAGAAAGGGGTATCACAATGGAAGAATACAAAGGAGAGGCAATATTTAAAAAAAAAAAAAAAAAAAAAGCAGTCTAGAAGCAAGATCTTAGCAGTATTTGGGGTAGAGATAAGTGTGGCAGATTTGCGTTTCTCAAGGTCAGAAAAAAAAAAGATGTTGAAGTGCAAACTGTCAGAATCCTGACAGAAAGCTGGGTGGGAAAGATGATGTACAGAAGGATGCAGTCATGTAAATACAGCCTAGAAGGTTGAAGATGAAAGCTATTTATAGACAAGATAGTGATAATATCTGCAGTAACTGAGGGGAAGAAAAGCTAGGTTGTATGAAAGAATTTTGTTTTAATCTTCTTCTTGTGCTTTGTCTACATATCTATCAGCAGATTCTGAAGACTGTGTTTTTTACCTTGGCTAGAGGAAGAGTTAGATCTGCTAATTACCAACCCAGAGATCACAGATTCATGAAATGTTACACAGGGAACAGATGTGTAGAGAAAGAAAAGGGCACTAAAGACGAGGTGAACTAAAAGTGAAAGATAGTGAAGGTTTGAGGAGAATCCTCTAGAGGACAGAATGAAGTAGCAATTCAGGAGGATTATCCAAAAGAGAAGATAGGGAAGCTAGAGGAAGGCAAAATTTTAGGAACAAATCGTGGCAGTGAGGTCAAAAGTAAAGTAACTGGTAGGCCAGTGAAACTGAAGTATTGATGTTTGTGAACTCTGGCTTTATATAGCATTTTATTGAGAATGGGAAAAAATAGGCATTGCCTTGACCTAACACTGTGAAATTGTGAAGGTGTTCAGCGAGGGTCTAAAGTGCCACACAAAGTGAAACACTGGGGAATGTTCTTAAAGTTTCCAAGTTTAATTCCACAAGCTACAGATTAGAGCATGGTACTTGCTCAGAGCTGGCCTTTCTCCTCTCCTTGCAATTCAACAACAAGTTGTCTAAAGCTTGAAATAGAATTATTTTGAAAGCTGGATGTGTGTGGTAATGGCATGAGGTCCTCTTAGTGATTTTTCCAGCCTTATTTGCCCTGGAAACCCCATGTTCTTAGCAGCCCCTTTGGCTGCTTTCTTCATTTTCTGATGAAAATCAGTGAATGAAGCAACACTTGAAATGAATTCTCCCTTCCTGTTGGAATCCAAGTGGAAATTTTTACTGAGGAAGAGAGTAAGACCTCAAATATATAATGGGAGACTGTTTTAGGAATCAAGACGATAGGGCCTCTGGTTTTTTTAGGCCAGTCCTGTGCTATTTGACTTTGAGAGAGGCCATGCTGCAGTGGTAAAACTCCAGTTAGTTTCAGAGAAGAAATAGGCTAACACTGAGTGTTCACTGATGAAAAGAAAATGTAGAGTGTTTGGAGAAAGGGATATTCTTTTGAGTGTTTTATGTATTTGTACAGTGTCTAGAAGAGAGGTATCCTGGTCCAAGACTAAAGTTGAAGGGCACAGCACAGGACTTGGTACAAAGAATGATTAATTTTCTTTTATGTGCACTTTGCCCTCTTTTTCTTTCACTCTTTTTTTTCCAAGAGGGGCTGACTGAACTCTGCAACTTATTTATTTATTTATTTATTTATTTTTTAAGACTAGTGAAAGTTGCAATTCTCATTTCTTTAGCATGAAAAGGGGCCCACAAGGTCAAACTCCTGGCACCAGTGCCAGAACTTTTAGCCATAGCTAATTGCAAAAGATTTCTAGATTTTAGTATCATTTGCAACTGGAGAGGTTCTTGAAATGGAAGATTTATTAGTGTTGAGGTTTTATTCTACAAAGATGATATATATGCACCGTTTTGTCATGTTAAAACAATGGCAGGTAATTTGTGGTGCACTGTTTTACTGAAATGGTTTGTCAGTTGTCAGCATGACAAAAGAAATCTAGGGCACAAATACTTTTTGGAAAGTATATTTTACAGGGGTCACATCCCCTCAGCTGGTAAGTATCTCAGTTATACCCAGCTGATTTTCTTTGTATTAAAGTTTGATAAATCTCCTGCTTTGATATAAGTAGTAGTAATAATAATTAAATTCATTTTAAATTAAAACTAACGTATTTATGTATTATGTATTAATAATCCTTATTAGAGATTTTGAAATAAAGAATGCATTCTGTCATTATGCTAAATGGGTCTGTACTTCTGTGATGTAGCTGAAAGCTGTTTTTGATGGCTACCTAATAGTTTTCAAATTATTTTTATGCAGGGGTTTATATTGAAGAAGTCCTGAACAAATGGAAAGGAGACTATGAAAAACTGGAGCATAACCACACTTACATACAGTGGTTGGTCACTTACTACCTATTTCTCTTCTAAAGCATTAATTTGCTCAAGTGTTATATGCTGAGAGCTGTAATGCACTTCTTGTTTTAACAGGCTTTTCCCACTGCGGGAACAAGGTCTCAACTTCTATGCTAAAGAACTAACTACATATGAAATTGAGGTAAATTACACTGACTTTAACACAAACAGACTAATATTGATGCATTACTGCTTCAGTTGAGTTGTGTACAGCGCAGCAGTACTTGGTTTAGTACCATTCAGAATTTTGGATGTATTCTTTGTTTCTTAGGAATTCAAGAAAACAAAAGAAGCAATTAAAAGATTCGTTTTGGCTTACAAAATGATGTTGGAGTTTTTCGGGATAAAGCTAATTGATAAAACTGGAAATGTAGCACGAGCTGCAAACTGGCAAGAAAGATTCCAACATTTGAATGAGTAAGTAAAGACATGTACCTGACACTCCTGAATCACCAGACTTCCTTTAACCTTTTGTCTTCTAGGGAAAGGGAAGATCTGTTTTCCAAAGAGAAAAGATTGATTTGTATCTCTGTGTGTTTTCTCCCTATGCTTTTTTGTGATTGCGCCTCGCACCCTCTACCAGTCTAAGCAACGTCAGTGAATTCCCTGAAAATACAACTTGCAGATGGTGCTGAAGAGGATCACAGTTCCAAATTAGTTTTGTCTGTCATACTGCTGAACACATTTTTGGCTGATCCCGAAGTGATGCTCCTTTATTGCAAGGAAAGAGTGACTTGTCTTTGTATTTACTTTTCTGTTATGAGAAAGGCAAATTCTGCACACCTGTGTGGAAGCTAAATAAACAAGATTTCCCTCTCTTTAAACCTGAAATATTTTCTGTATGACACTTTTAACTGCAGTGCTTGGCTGAAGAGCTTTGGATATGTTTTGGGTCAGACTTTACCCTAACTTTCACCAAATGACCTTCTGTCACTTTCCTCAGCTTTGGGAAGAGTGTAAGTCTGCACTGAGTTTTGCCCTATGCAGATTTTTTCTATCACAGTTTCTTCTCAAGTTTTGTGATCACTTTTCTACTACCTCTGATCTTGGAGGTGAAGTCTGCTTTTATGCAGTGTTTTGTCCTTACATGCAAATGCAAGCTTGTTCGCAAGGTAGGATTGCTGGTGGTTCTGTCTGAGCAAATATTAGAAATAATGTGTTAGTAATTTTGCTCAGGTGCTAAATGAGTCAAATCACAGATGTGTACTCTGACTCAGACAACAGATAAGACAGGCTTTAAAGAACCCTGGATATGACTTAGTGCACATCTTTACCTTGTAGTTTCTATATTCTCAGCAGTGAGTAGCTACACAGATTTAAGTCAAGGACTGGAACACTTTTTATCTAATTTTAACCATCTAAAATTTAGGTAGCTAAAACTGAGGCACATAAGGTTTACTGTTTGCTTAGATTTACTTTATGAGGGAAAGAGCACTTCAGAAGCACTTCCAGAAAACAGTTAATTTCATTTACGTCAGTCAATGCTTTATGACAGAAGGACTTACCCTCCAGAGGTGCCTGTTTTTCTCCCAACATTGACTTTATAAGGAATGTAGGTAGTAGTCTACAGTAGTTAGTCTATCTACTAACTGATTGTCCAGCTTTTAAATGACTTAAGTATAATGACTGTGCTTTCTTCTCAGGAAAAAATATACATAGCTCAAGAAATCAGATTCAGTAGACGCTTTGATCCTTCCTGTATTTGCTTCAGAGCATTTTACATAGACTAATTTTCACTCACAGTGTCCTATCAAAGGAAGTATTAGGAAACTTCATCAGCTAAAGTACAGAAAGCCTGAAATACCCATTTTGAATGATACAAATAAGTCAGGCATTGCAATTCTAATTCTGTATCTGTAAGTGTTTTTGGTTTTGCTTTGTTTTTTAATTTTCTGATTCAGTGGAATTTTTCAACCTTTTCTCCCACAGATCTCAACACAACTACTTGAGGATCACTCGAATTCTGAAAAGCCTTGGTGAGCTTGGATATGAGAGTTTCAAATCCCCCTTGGTAAAATTTATTCTTCACGAAGCTCTTGTGGAAGATACCATCCCGAACATTAAGCAAAGCGCTCTAGAATATTTTGTGTATACTATTAGAGACCGAAGAGAAAGGAGGAAGCTCCTGAGATTTGCCCAGCAACACTATACACCTTCAGAGCATTTCATCTGGGGACCACCAAGGAAACAGAAGTCAGAAGGAAGCAAAACAAATAAAAAGCCAGCATCTCCAGCTTCTGTTCACAATAGTTGCATTTCTAAGCATAAAAAACTGAAAGATCCTAAGAATATATCCACAAGTGGAAGCTCAGCTAATAAAACAGTTGAAGAAAAAAAGGTGGAACTCACAAAAAATGGGGAAGGAAATGAACAGGATGAACAAGAAGTGAACTGTGATGCTGTTAGGCAGAACAGCAGTGAAAAGAGCAGTGATACTGATACGACTCAGCATTCAAAATCGGAAGAAATTCATGATATGTCAGACAAAAAGGAGGACACTTCTTACTCCAGAAAAGATGATGCAAATCAGAACAATGACTGTGGAAGTCATCCAGGTACTATAGATAAAAATTTACGTGACAGTGAGAATTGTTTGAATAACATGTCAGCAGATGCACAAGACAGCCTTGATAAGGATGCACTTTCAGGGGAGACCAACACAAAAAACAAAGATGAGATAAAGTCCTGAGTCTGCAGTTAAAATCTGTTGTTTCATTTTGAATGAAGCCAATTATTCACTACTCCTTCATTTTGAGTGAAACATATCTGGTGTATTATAAAAGTTCAGGAGACCTTGTTGGATATGAATGCATCCTTTAAATTCATATTTTTTTAACCTTCATTTATCAGATGCAGATGTAAAACAGATGTGACTATTTAAAACAATTGTGTAAGTTTAAAGCCTAGAAACTCATTATATTTTCCAGATAAATTGCAGTTTGCAAAGAAAAATGTATTTTTTTTGCTAGTAAATTCATCCTTTTTTTTGTGTGACTTATTAGGAAATCTTGACTTGATAATCTTTAAGTTTTTAAAATATGTTTTTAAAGTATTGGTTTCCTTTTATGCAATGACTAGAAATGATTTTGTGAGCACTGTTTTTCCCTCGTGGATCTTTGTTCATATTCAAGGGCAGTATTTGCACAGCGTCTTTTACCTTAGATTAGCGTCCTGGTCTGAGACACTTTATAATGGGTATCAAAGCATCCCACGGATCTGGGTATTGTTTTGCAAAGAATAAAAGTTAACTTAGGATGAAACTGTATCCACAACCTTTGGGTATACAGCCTTTTGGATCCCACAACAAGGGAAGTTGCACTTTAGACTTCATCCTTTTCAAGTCCCTTCTCATCATGCCTCCTTTGCTACTTCCGCTAATTTGTTCAGGAGTCACTTTGTTTGCTTTTAGACTTGGTTTCAGTTTGGCAGCTCTCTGTTAATGAGCGGTAATAGTGCCACTGCCCCAGCGGGTCTGGGTTCCTGTAGAGCCTCTTGCGCGGTGGTCGGTCGCGAGCGGCTCGGCGGCAGCATCTGTGGTGTCCCCGCTGCTGGTCCTCGCTAGGGCGAGAAGGGGAGACCTGCTCCTTCCTTTCGGCTCTCTGCCCTCTTCCTTTGCTCTTTCCCCGGGGGTCTTTTGTCATTTAGTTTTACTTTGGTTTATTTTTTGAGAAAAGCCAGTCTGCCAGCCTGGCTAGGACCCTGTGGATAGGAATTTCCCAATTAAGCTTTCCCAACTTTGTTCCCTTAAGGACCATCTGCTCTCCCTAAACAGCCTCTTTTGACTTTCTTCCATTCAGTCAAGCAGGATTATATCCAGGAAGTTAATTATATACAATACGATTTAAAAATCATGCAGATAAAGTTCAGATTTCATATAGTCCTAAAATAGTCTTAAAAATCTGTTCATATTTTCTGTTTAAAAGTGTATATATTATCCCCTGCCTTTAATGTATTTTTAATGCCGTGATGCTGGTGGCTGACTGCAGTTTGAGTGTCAGAGTGCTACAGGATTTTATTCAAGTCCTGTAACTCAAAATGACAGAGGCTCAGGGCTTTCAAAACATAGAGGAGAAGTCTCGTGTTTTCCTGCCTCCCTAATTCCTGTGCATCCAGCATGTGCATCCATGGCTCCCCCAGGTAGCCCCGTCCCTCGAGGTCATACAGAGCGGCAGTTGGAAATTTTTGTTCCCGAGGACTCAGGATTTCCCCATCTAAAGAGGCAGGGAAGGAGCAAGACACATTTGCCCTTCCCCTGCCCTGAGGTGGTAAGAACAGGAACGTACGCGTGTGGATTTTCTTAGGGGTAGCCCGGGTTGCTCAAGCAAGGGGTGAGACTGAAGCAAAATGCCCCAGTGTTGCCTCTCATAGCCTCCACTTCCTGAGAGCTGGGAAGGGCTGAGGAGCCTTTCCGATTGCCTTGGCCTTGGACTAGGATCTCCTCTTGCATGTTGGCCTCTGACCTTCAGTGCATGAGGGCCCAGGAAATGCTTGGATTTAAAAAAAAAAAAAAAAAAAAAAAACGTATACATGAAGACTCTAACCTCACTCATACGCACCAGGACAAGTTTATGTTCTGCTTACAACTTTTTAATTCTTGAGTGCCTGACTTGCCCGCTTAGTAGCATTTATTGCTTTGACATAGTTATTTCTGGAATGGTATAGGGGAAGTTTAGACTCTGCGTAGCAAGAACCGTAAGGTAACTGGCCATACAGGGACTTTGTTTTGTGGACCTTCTATATTAAAGTTTAAACATTTAAATAAATATATAGTCTTTGAAATGGGGGAAGCTGAGGGGTGTTATTTTATTTACACTATAATTTGAATATAGGTGGCCTCAGGAGTTCTTTCTTGTCTACTGAACAAAAATTAAACAGGTGAAACTTGTCTTTAGTTTCAACCAGAAAGTGCTTGACATGTGCAGCCAGTGGGTTTCTCTGCACTCTGTTAGTCTGCCTTTGTGCCATAACTTTCACCTGTGTGTGTTTACTGGATGACCATCCGTAATTAGGTATTTAAAATAAAAGTGACTTTTTCTAGCATTTCTAAGCCTGTAGTATATCTGAAAAAACAGACAAGCTCTTTGAAACTGTAGCCCTATTAATTTTTTGATTATTGTTATGTTTGGTTAGTTTCCAGCTCAGAATAACAGTTTTCTTAAAGGTGAGAGCAGTGGTGACATACCAGTTGCATATGAAGAACTACGGGGGTAAGGGAAGTGAGTTGTTTTGTGTTAAATGGCCTGCATTCTGTAATATTTGGCTTTTAGCTCTGTCAAATGAATTACTCCTACAGGGCACTTCATTTTTAACTATCATTTTCTGCTCTACATAAAATGTGATGGTTTGCCATTATTTTTATGGAGGAGATATATTATTTTTCTGATTTTTCGCAAGTGCTTAAAAGAGTCTCTCATTGCAGGGCAGTTGTGGGGTGTAGCATCCCCCTGAGGTCTGTGAGGCCCACGTGGGTGCCCCCTGTGCCGTTCATGGCAGCGCCAGGGCCTTGGCAGCCAGGAGCACCCTGTGCCTGTCCTTTGCAAGTACTGACTTTCAGGTGTCCCATACAATGTGTGCTGAAGTGGCTCTGTTCTCATAAATGCCAGCACTTAGTCGCTTAATTGTTAATTCAGAAGTGGAGGATGTGCGAAGCAGTTCAGGACACTTGCTCACTACTAAAATTGTTTTTATTTTGCTATGCGCTTAAATATTGGGGGGTTTCTGTGTATGTACTATAACAATGTGCTTTGACTCTGCCTTTTACTAGAATCTGAACTATTTCTACATCAACGAAATGGAACTTCCCGTGCAAGGGCCCTTCCTTCCAAGCGTTCCTGGGTGCCCTCTGATGGGAGGGACCAGCAGTGTTCATGGTGGCACACCTGCGAGTTGGGTTTTGCTTTAGTTATCTCCCTCAGAGGATATACCGTGTGTAACTTAATAAAATTTTAACGAGTATTCATACACGTGCAAGTGAAAGTGCTCCACAAGGCGTGCAAACGTGCAGCACTTCGTATTTAAGACTAGCTGCAGCTCTGTGCCCCGCTGTGCGGGACTCGAGGTGCCGCAGCGCGCGAGGAGGAGCTGGTGCAGAACCTGGAAGCTTGTGCTCGGCAGCAGGACGCTCCAGTAAGAAAAGCAGCTCCTCGTGTACACGCGTCTAGGAGCAGGACTGAGCGTCTGGCGTCCACATTTTTAGTAATTAAAGGGGTGATGCTGAGGGATGCTAAAATGCTTGCAGTAGCCTTTGAGAGCCGTTCCATGGCTTGGTTAGCTGCTCAGGGTCGTGTCTACAATTACAGCAAGCTGATGTACTAGGCAAGTTAATTTATATTTCATGTAAACTAGTGTAATCCTTCATAAATTATTCTAAGATAATTCTAATAATCTGCAGTTGCGTATACCTGTACTATAGCCAGAAAGCCCTTGTAAGCCTATAACCTTACATACCTTTTTAAGTTTGTATAATTTTGGTGGATGGTCCAGTAAGGTAAGTCAAAGGAGGCTTTAATAGATTTAAATGGAAAAAATGTTTCTTTCTAAATAAAATTCATTTATATCTGTTTAACTGAATTATTTTGTGCACCTTTATTTCCTGAAGGTTGTGGTGGGAATGACTTGTCTCATGGTTGAGAAGCAAGAGGGGGGAGGAAAAAAGATCATATTAGGAATCAGGATAGAAGAATGAGCAGTTCATCTGTTATAAAGAGACTATCTGATAACTGCCTTCTGTGATCACCTCTGTGAAACATACCTCATTCCTGTAGACAATTTCTAAAAATACTTAATTTGGAAGAAAGGTAAGTCCTCTTAAGTTACTGCCTAAAGGGATACCACAAAAATAATCATCTGCAACATTTTATAGAATTTGACAGTCATTTCCTTTTAGAAGTTACAGTATTGCTCATTCTCATTAATAGGGACATGATAATAAGTATGTTAGTGAGAAACTGATCATAAATTATGGGAAGATATATATATATGTATGTGAAAAAAATACTTTTATTATGCCATATTTTTACAAATGATCCGTCATTCTGAATTTCCTTGACAAAAGCTGTATTTATAAAAAGGATGTAAATATGTGAAGAAAGTTTCTCCATTAAATAAACCTGTGGCAAAAATCCCATTAATGATGTATGTTATCCTAAGAACTACTGCAGTGGGTCAGAACCCAAGCTGTGTTCTCCAGCCTTGCTTCCAGTCCCCAACAGTGGCCATCAGTGGACTGTGTGAAACAAAGAGCAAAGAGGGTGAGCCCGCTTTTCTCCATTACTCTTTCAGTTTTGGACTTAGTCATTTGTTCAGGCTCCACCATCCCTTGTGGCTATGAGCTTCACATTTTAATCATGTGTTGTATGAAAAGAGAATCTCTTGTTTGCTTCAGATCTGCTTTATTCAAGAATTGTTAGTGCACCTGAACACGCTGGAAGAATATCACAAAATGAACAGTAATCCATTTGCTGTTAGTTTAAGAGCTTTGGGAAATTTTAATGATGAAATACCCGTTTAGGCAGAAAATGTAGTCACTTGTTCTGAGCTGATGACAACATTGTCTTACTTGTTGCTGTGGACAGTTTTTTTCACATAGTAGGTGAAGTATTAAAAGGCAAATTCCAGCTGCAGAATAGATGATCTCTTTGTGGTATAAAAGCAAGATGAATCGAAGGCAAAACCTGTTGCCAGCCCGAGCCCTGCTGAGGCGGCACTGGCCCAAGCAGAAACTTGGCACTTTTTAATTCTACCACACAAGTCTGGTGGCATATTCATCAGCTAAAGTTTATTGTGAAATACACTGGATGTGTTTACTACCATGGCTAACAATGTGCGATTTAATGTCTTTGCAGTAAATACGGTTATGGCATTTAAATTTTCTGGCCTTGCTGAAGCGTGTTTGTTAATCACAAGTTATTCCTTTTTCCCGTGGTTTAACCTACTCCATAGTTTTGAATTCAACAACAGGTAATTGGATATAGTTTTGCACTGACAAAATTGGAAGCTACTGTGTACTTGGTTATGAAAATGTTATCTGAGGGAAAAAAGTGCAGTAACTGTTTAAAAAAAAAAAAGCTATTTTTCCTTGTGATATGAAATGGCAATGAGTTATTTTTAATGAGTGGTCCTGCTCTTCTCTCTCTGTGGCCCTTCGCAGTGTTTAGCTCCAGGACGCCGTGCATGTTTGGTAGCACCAATACCATGCGTATGTGGTAGGAGTGGTAACCAGTCTCTGGATTTGTAATGCACTATAAAGATATATTTTATAATTCTGTAACTGTATGGCAGTCTTATGCCAAAAAAAAAAAAAAAAAGTGTATAAACATGAAGAGCAATAGTTTATGTTGTTTACTGCTATATTTTTGTTTGTAAAATGAAATACTTGGAGTTTCTTTCAGGTAAATATATTTTTAATAACAGCAGCCAAAACCTCTAAACTAATAAAGCTTCTTCATTTTGCAGCATAGTTTTAGCAACATGTATGAATATTGTGTAGATCTAAGACTGTGATGGCTTGTTTCTGCGCTTGTTTGTGGAGTCTTCTGTAAATGTATTAATACCTAAAGAAGGGCATTAAAGGCTCTGGTCTTGCTGTTGTGTTGTGAGTGGCAAAACCCTTATGGGAAGCAGAGGAGCAATTAAATAAATACATACACAGTTTGAGAGCATTTTCAAGTCCCTGGAAGGTAAACTGTCCTCGCTGCTCCTGGGGGCAGAAGCATCGAGGCGGTGAGCTCCCCGCCGTGTTTTCCACACGGGAGCTGCTCTAACACAGCCCCCAGCAGCTCCCCGGGGCAGGGCAGGAGCTCATGTTTTCCTGGCCCCCCTTCTGTGGAAAAGGGCTTTCCCAATGAATTCCCAGGCCCAGGGCATGGAAGAGGGCAGTCCCAAACCCAGCAGCTCTGGTTAGCTGGACGATGCGCCGAGCGTGGGTTGGGAGGAGGCTGCTGCTCTGTGCCCGCATCCCCGCACAGAGGCGCTGGGTGGGAATGGGTGCGTATTCCTCACGGCACAAGGGCACTGGCTCTGCCTGCGCTGGCGGCCGGCGCGGGACTGCTGCCCGCGGCTCCTTCCCCGCATCCCTGGGGCCGGCGGAGCTAAACCTCCCCCTTCTCCGTGCTGCCAGGCAGGCGCGCAGCGAGGGCTTGCGTGGGATTTTGCGTGTTTTGTTGAGGCTTTTTCTAACCGATCCATGCCACAAAAGGCAGATGAGCATATTTAATTTTGGTCTATGCAGATGATCTTGAGCAAGGGCTAAAATGCTAATTAGAGTCACATAAATTGCAAAAATATAATTTGACAAAACCAAAGCGTTCTCTCCGAGTTCCATTTTAATGAATTTGTTTTGCTTTCTTTGCCTGGGCTGGGTAATAAACAGGGAAACAAAATATTAAATGCTTCCTTCCCTGTGGTCAAATAGGCCATGTATTACCAGCAAAGTTAAACCACAAAGAAGACCTGGAGAAGAGCTGCAGTTTAAATTAAACCTTCAAAGAAGCAGCAACAAGTTTTTCCCAAAGTATTTTGCACCGCTTTTAAAACCTGTAGCTCTGTGGAGCTCCTGAGGCGGGCGATAGTGTGGCCAGCAAAAGGCTTAGGGGACACGTTTCCTTGGCACAGAAGCAAATGAGCTGAAGATTTGGCCTTTTCAGGCCTAGCCTGGGGTCTGTGACTCGGTGCTTGGTCATCCTTCATCATCCCGTCGGGGTTCAGTCCTTGCAGGCTGGACCGCACTCTCGATGGGCTAGCGGAGCGCAGGGACCTGCCGACGGGCGGCCGCCGCTTGGACCCTTCCCTTGCCTTAGTCTTGGTCTCAGTGTGTGGGTCTGAATGTCAGCTTAAGACCAAATTCATTTCTCAGGACCTCTCCCCGCGGAAAGGCAGTTTATGAAACTTCAATTTTGCCCCCAGATTTGCCTTATCTGATAAGCTCTTGGAATACTTTTAAAATGCTTTGATACAGTATGCGCAATCTGTTAGGCATTTATGCAGGCCATATTCTACAGACATCATAATTTCAGGACTTACTGAATGTATGAAAGAAAACATTTAAAATTCACTGCTTCTTTCTATTTTTATGTAATGTATAAATCAGGCATAATTCATGCTTAGTCCCTTCCAGGTTTAGGCATTTACTGAACACTATATATGGTTCCAAACATTTTGTGGCAGCTGTTTCCAATTGGAGAATAAAAATAGGGGGGGAAAAAGGAACCTCACATTTTCATTCTTCAATTTCCTTTGAAGGCTTAAATGAGGAAGCTTTGAATTTTCAGCTTCCAAACTGGCAGCTGAAATTAGGGCCCTAAATTACTCCTGAAAACCGTGCCTTGGGACCTTCAGCCCTTCGTGGGGCCCTCTGTCACTTTGAGGCAAATGCATATTGTTTAGTTAACTAAAAACGCAGAAAGATAATGGAATTTCACAGAACGGCTTTAAGATTCAGGATCCTGCCCACCCTAGCACGAAGCCCGGCTGCCTGGTGAGGGGCTCCCGCTGCTGCTGTGGACGTGTGCTGCGGTGACGTCCCAAAACACCACGCTCGGGCACCCAAGTTTGCTCGTGACAACGAAGGCGCAGTGCCGCAGAGACAGGGTATGTCCCAGCAGGGCTTTTCGGGAGCTTTTGACTGCTCTGGATAAACTGCTGCTGACAAAACCACTCCCTTTCCTTCAATCTCCACTCTCCTGGAAATGCCTCATAGAAAGAAAGGCGGCCGAGCCAGGCTCGCCCTAGGGCAGGGCGTCCATGGCTGGGAGCGCCGGCGCCAGGCTCGCACGGCAGCGCGAGCGAGGCTGGGGCGCCGTAGCCAGCGGCACGCTCCCGGCTCACGCCTTCGCCGCGCGGCTCCCGACACTGCCGCAGCCTGACCACGAGAAAAAGCACAGAGTTTGGCTGGGGCTTAGACGTTTTCATACAGACTTCGGATGGTGGTAAACTTAGATACCAGAGGTTGCACTCTGGTTCACGGCCCTTTGCTGGCCAGAGTCCTGCAGCGATCCGTGTGTTGAAAGCAGAATCAAGGCAATCGCCATCTCGGAGTTTCTGCCTTCATTTGCTCCTGAGCAAGTCCCAGTGATCATTAACCACTTCATATGAAATAGTTTGGGAGTTTTTGTAAATTCCAGTCTTTCGTTGTGAATAGTCTAAGAACAAAGGTGAAGGTAGGACTTCGGTGAAGGAATCTTACCAAGCTGCTGTGGTATGAAATAAAAACATCAGATTAAAAAAAAAAAAAAAAAGCATAAAACCAGCATGTGAAATGTTAAATTTCTGACCCAGAAAACTCCAGTTCAGTGAAAGTCTAACTCTAAATTGTCCTACCTATTAAACTCAACATTTCCTGAATGCCTGACATCCCACTCTTGGGTGGGATCCGATTGTAAAATCCCAGCGCAGGGAGCAGTGTTGCAGCCCTATCCACTGAGATGCCGAGGGAAAAGGAGTCTGCTGGATTGGACTCAGGGACACTACTAAAAAATGGCTTTGAGATAAGCAAAACCAGGAGCTTCCGTGCCAACGTGGTATGGGCTCTAGGCAGACTGGAAGGGCCACCTGACCTGCCAGAACTGGGTAATGTTCATGCTTCTCTCCACCCATTTGCAATAGAAAAGCTCAGAAGACAACCGAGATGAGGACCCAAACTCGTATCCATGCCCATGCCTATGCTGTAGCTGCTCCCCTGCTCCAGCTGACTGCCCTGAACTGGAGGCTGCCTTGGCTCAGAGGGGCTATCCTAGGCTGGATGAGGGATGAGGAGCAGCTCGGAGCAGATGTGTGGCACTACGGCGTGCAATCACTGGCACGCTTATGATTTGAAGGGCTCTCCCAGCATGGGTGACTGCGGCCTTTCAGTTCCTGTACTCATTCCACATGGCTTTCTTCTTGATTTCACAGCGAGAACAATCGGAAAGGTTAGGGATCCCCTGCTTCTGCTTTAACTGCAAGTCACCTAAAAACAGAATTAGCAAAAATCAACTGAACCTCTGATGTGATCTCTTTAAAGAGGAAAACTGTGATGCTCTCAGGTGCTTGAAGTCACTATTTGAAAACCAGTCTTCAGCTTCTGTGGAGAAAAAATCTTTAATTTTCTACCCCTGATTTGCCTTGCCTCCTATGTTTCTTACACATCTACAGTGAAAGCTGAAAGTAGCTCAGGCCAAGTGGGTGATGGATAGTTGGAAAGAAACCCAGTGAGGCCACAGGAAACTGGTTCTGGGCTTCCTGCGAGGCCCGGGCTCGGGCACACGAGATGGGATTCGCAAGCAGTGCAGTAGCTGGCAGCTCCAGCCCACGCCAGCATTTTTTTTTTTTTTTTTTTAAATCTTAGCCATTTAAACCAGTTTGTGAACTGGGGACTCTCACATGAGATTTTGAAAGATTTGGATCTGTCCATGCTCAGCACATGAGCACATTTATTTGGGTGGCAGAATTCCTGCCTTTGCAATGTGACCCCTTCTCTGGAGGTGCCTGTTTCTTTCCATTAAAACTCAAGGGATCCCACCGCCCCTAATAGTTATCTCCAAAGCTTAAAATCAGGTAGAAAGAAATAGAGCTTTTATTTTGCTGTTCTTACCTGTGAAAGGGGATGGCAATTTTTTTTTCCTTTCTGCATACTGGCCAGAGGATGAGGTCCTTTCCTCTGACACCCTGCCTCTGCAAACGGGTAGCTACCTGAAAGCCCAGTCTGTCTGGTTTTTACTTTAAAATATGTTTTTGCTTCTTGTGGTTCATTAGAAAAACTTAAAACTTTCAGTCAAAGCAAACTAAAGAAGGCCAAATAGTGACATCTTCCTCTTTTCTCCTCCCTTCCTCTCTTTCTCCCTCCCTTCCTCCCTCCCTCCCTCCCTCCCTTCCTTCCTTCCTTCTTGATTTTAAAGACATTTCAGTCCTATGTCATTGGGGAACTGACCTAGTTTTAATCAATCATTGTAGGATTGCAGTACTGAAACAACAGAGATATGCTCCATGAAATATCAAATAATAAAACAGCATTTTATTCTAGTAAACTACTGAATTTTCCAAACCTAGGTTTCTTCATCTTTGACATTCCGTTTAATTTTTTTTTTTTTTAATGGAAAAATACTGGTTCTTTCTTCTAGGAATCACTCTGCAGCTTAAAACACTAATGTTTGGAGATGGTCAGTTTAAAAAACCTGTCTGTTAAGCTGCAGAAAAATGTGGCAAGACACTGCATGCCAGGCAAGATGAAGTGCCTTGCTAAGACGCACACGAGGATGCGTCTCATGTCAGGCTCATGCAGAGCTCAGTGCCTCAGACGGGAAAGGGCAGCGGCACGGAATAGCGCTGGCTGCTCCGGTTCCAGCTAGTAGAAATGGGTCATAGAGGCAACGGCAGAGAAGATAGCAAAGGTCCAACATTCGTATTAATAAGATGCCCCTCTGGAGAAGCCTGCAGTGAGGACTGAAATATCCTCAACAGCACATCAAGGAGACACAGGGAGAAGGAGGCCAACTTAAATATATTTGCATCGTGTACTGTGGCGAGGATCAGTCAAGAGGTAAAGCAGGAAGCTCAACGTTTTTGTCAGCAGCAAGCAAAGCTCTTGGGGTTGCAGTGTGCGCTGGCTCTGCATCTACTAAAAAGGACGAATCAAGCTAGAGAAGCAACAGAAGGACAAAAATAACTGCCTAAACATTTGTTTCTGCAAAAAGCCCTAGAGCCAAGAAAATGTCCGCAAGGAGCAGCCCTGCGCCCTCCCCAGGGGCAGGACTTACCTCTGAGAAGGGTCTGTGTCGCTAGAGGGGCAAAGGGAGAAGGGAGGAGCCGCGGCAAGGCGCAGACAGGTCCAAGCAACTGCCTGCATGGGAGGGGACTTGGAAAACGTTTTGCAAGAAATGCTGTAATGAAATATGCACGTCGTGGAGTTATTCTGTATTTTGCCCTCATTGCTCAGGTTGGTGGCAGAGCACCAGGGGTGCTGGAAAGGTGACCTCGTAGAGAGGGCACTGTCTTAAATCTCTCCCCTTATCAAATGACGCTGAATTTCTGCTGCTTTGAGAGAAAGGGACAGGAGTTTTTCAGACCATCATTAACTCCATCATTTTTACCCAAGTTTTATGTCCCTTATGGTGAGACCTCAGGAGGCCTCGAAACACTCGCTTAAACAAACAATACTCACCCAGGACATCAGGTACTGCAACAACTCAGCCACCCTGTGGCCAAGTCCCGAGTGGCGACTGGCGACAGAGGACCTACCGGTCTCCCCTGTGGTGGCAGCTCGCTGTGCTGGGCTTCCCAAAGGTCTCCCACCACTTGGCCTCACTATCCCGGGCTTCCTGCACACGTGCTAGGATGCCACAGGAGACCGGGGGTTCAAGTCGGTGGTCTTAATGCATGCTCACCTGTAAGACCCAGGAGCAATGAGGTCTTGAAAAGAAACTCTTCAATTGAAAATCCTCATTAAGAATCACTCACTCAGGATCAGGTACCACTGAAATTTCTATGCAGATGCCTCAGAGCCAGAGAGTATCTTTCCTAGTCCAGAAGGAATAGAAGGGTTGTACTTTTTTAAGTGCAGATGAATATTGAGCAGCTGAATGGAAATATGACCGTTATATAAAACACGGCATAAAATAAAGAGAACAAATTCTTCAGTTCCTTTGCAGCAAAATTGTGTTTAATCATATTCAACTCTTTTCTCCTTGCCCAGGCAGGTCTAGAAAAATTCAGTCTCATGATCTCCATATGAGAGAAACCTCCTTTTTGAATTTATCTCTCTAAGGGATTCTCTTTTGATCCTTCTGATCAGACAAGAACAATTATTGTGGCTCAAAGCTCTCCCTTGCCTCCAGCCTCCAATTAGTCACATGTGATAATGTTTTTTCAACCTAAAAATAAGGCTACTGCTTCAACTGCATGTATCTAAATCAGGAGACACTGATACCTCATTCACAAAACAACAACTCACTCTTCCCAGCCAGCCTGGGGGGGCCCTCCACACTCTTTTCTTTCTTTCTTTCTTTTTGCATTCATTACCTTTGAAAAGCCTGGGTCTGGGCTGTAAGGAGTCATTGACTGAATTTTTGTTTGCTTGAGATTCCTCCTGGGGTTTCGAGCTGCATGCAGACTAAGCCAAGTGCTCGCGTGCAGGTGTTTCGGTTCACAGAGCGACCATCTGAGATCCCCAGGATTACTGACACATTAACATCGAGCCTGTGCGTAAATGCTTCGAGCCCAGAACTTCTGATAAACTTCTCCATTTTTCTTTTTTTTTTCCAGAATTTTGAACTATGTTTTTTTTTTCCTATCATCCTTTCAATTTTGTCATCGAGAAGAGCCACAGTCTTCACAGTTTGTCGTCCTTCTGCTCAGATGTCAGTCAGGCCTTGAAGGCAGGAATGTCTCACCTGCATTTGGAAAAGAGGAAGGCCCTCGCTGGCCATGATGGCGCTTAAGTTTGTTGTTGAGTTCCCCTCTCAACAAAAAGAGCTACTTTGTAAACGAGTCTCCAACATATTGATGTATACAACAGATACTGTACCTCTTTCTGGGAAGGGAATCCCACATTCTGTAATTTGCCCCTTGACTTCAGCCCAAATACATGAGTGGCACAGCACACTTCATGGGCACAGTCACACACTTCTGTCTAGGACATTTGGGACAGAAATATGACAGGTCTATAATAATAAGTATATGCAATATAAGCAGCATTTTCAAAAGCAACCAAATATCAGCATAAGGCCCATATTCAGAAATAGTCGCTTAGACATTCAGGAGTCTGTTTCATTGAAAACAGGTTTTAGGGTACTTATTCTGTTACATATTTATATTTCCAATTTTACGGTGTTTTTGGCTGTGGTGTCCCTGAGGATTGCTACTGGTTTGACATTCATATTACTTAATGCCTTTGTAAAAAATATACAAGCTCTTATCAAGGTATCATTTTTTAAGCAGCAGACCTACGGAGGACAGCTGAGCAATACCAGTACTAATGGCTCTGAGTGTGGTTATATCAGGATGCTGTTTCACTGCAGAAAGAAATTGATACTGTTAAAAAAGATGGAAATCATATGGATATAGTCAATTTGAGAGTGTTATTCACTGAATAACTAGTGGCCAATTTTTCCAGTTCTCCTGTTTAAATTACAGAATATTTTAAGAGAGGATTAGTTTGATTTTCCCCAAACCATCTCAGTTTCATTAACACAGTGAGGGAATGGGGGAACAAACAAAATATGCATTTGGATGCTCTGTTCTTCAAGAAAAAATATTCTGCCTCCAACGTGTGGAAGGTTAAAAGAAACCATAGATTAAAATAATATTAACACACTTTGTATCACTGCTGTTCTTTCCCAGTCTTAAACTCTAGATGGTTAAATTCCTATTTTCAATGAGACCATCCACAGAATAACACATGTGCTTTGTGGGAGGGCAGAAAAAATTCTCACAGAACAGTGATAATCGTTTGGAGGGGAGGGGGACTCCAACATGACAAGAAGGTGCTGTAGGCTAGGAGATCTCCCAAGTACTGTGACACTGTATCAAAGCCATTGTGCACGTCAACAAGCTTTGCTGCGCAGAGACTGTAAATGACACAGAAACTGTCCCTTATCTGAGTAGAACAAAGACTGTCAGAAAAGTCTTTCTACTTTTTTTTTTTTTTTTTTTTCTAGATGAATTCCATTTACCTTTTCAACAGATTTTACATCTTTTGCAAAGTACTCCAAGGGGGCACTGCACAGCGTGAGACTTGTAATCAGCCTGCAAAGAGTGACAGAAAGCTGGCTCATTTGGTCTCTCGCAATGGTTTCCTTTATGCTAACCCGTCTGTTCCGAGTTTAAATCACAGGAAATGTGTTAACTCTTACGGGAGGCAGCCAAAAAAGCACAGAGGAACCTGAACAAAGTATTTGAAGTAAAACCCAGCTTCAGAAGCAAATGAGGGGCATGACTCACCTACAGCCACCAATTACTGTACATGTACATGTACACAACAACTTTTCTGTTGCTGATGCACTGCACAATTGAACGCATTTAACAAGAAAAAAATACCACCCTTAACCTCTCATGCTCTAATTGAATATAAAGGAATTTTCAGAAAAAGACAAACATGGGTATGTGTTAGTTGGCTAGCAGCAGAAAATGGCTGATCTTGGCGTGGGGCTCTAGCAAGAAGTGCTGCAGTGTTTATGGGTGATACCCATCAATCTTGGCAGTGGCACGCGACCCGTCTCTCACTGAATATAGTGCTATGCCTGTGCCCCAGATTCTTCTTAGTTCAGCAATTTAGTGATGTTAGTCCTTTGTTTCACCTGAAAGTATTCAGCATGTGCAAGTCTTCTAGAGACAAGCATAAGAATGTTGCCAAATATCCTTGTTTTCTTGCTGGTTCACGAGTCGTTGAGCACAGCATCTCCGGACTGCGGCCTCCTAAAGTGTCATGAACTTACAAATTGAGTGGAAGCTTTTCAAGGAAAAGCTGCTGGTGAAGCAAATGGTTTGGGCTCCCCAGAAAGGTGGTGCCCTTTCCCCTGAACTACTAGCAGAAGGGTTGACCAACCTGGATGTCTGGTGACTGCTGCAAGCACTTTTCAACAGATGGGTGAGATTAAATGTCACCTTNGTTTGGATAAGAGATGCAGCTCCTCAACAGAAAGAACTTAAGGTGTAAGTCAAGGCCTTCACAAACAAACACACCCACATCCTAACTCACACATAGGCAAAAAAAAAAAAAAAAAAAAAAAAAAAAAGGAAAAATAAATCAGCAGTTGTTAGACAGCAAAGATGGCAAGACTGTTTCCTCAAGTCTGACCAGTATTTCTTTCATGCTCTCTTTGTGCTCATATAAAGTGTTTGCATAGGCCAACAGGACTTAGATGATCAGCACTATATTTTGTGAGGGACATGACAGCTGTAACACTCCATGCTATGAAGTTTAAAAGTTGCTTGTGAATATGGTGGCAAACTCCTTTGTCACAGTTGTGCTGGAAAAAGAAAGTCTCCTAGAGGGGAAAGACCATGTGCAAGGGCCACCAAACCCAGACTAGTCCAGGGGCAGGAGGCTTAGTAGCTCTTTCTTGCAGACTTAGATACAGAAGTGGGCATATAGGCACTTTCAGGAAAGTAGAATCCACACTTGAAATTTTCTCCTTATCTTGCACACAGACAACCGCATGCTTCAAAAGCACAAGGGGAGAGGAACCGTCATTTACCTTTTGTTTAAACGGGCCAGGGTTGGAGAGCTGGTGCAGGCAAGGACGGCCCTGGGCTCCTCTTTGGGGAGGATGTGCCTTCACCGCACGCAGCCCCCGGATGGCTACCAAGACCACCACCACATTGCTGCAGCACCGGCGGCTGCTGCGCACGTGGGCTGAGCCATACGGGTGCCTCGCGAATCCTCTGGCGACGGAGGATTCGGAGGACACGGCGACGGCTCATCCGTGAACCTTGGGTGGGAAAAAGGTACCTAGAGTTTTGGCTCAGCCAGGTTGCATCCCAAAAGAAGTGTTTGCAAGGCAAAGGTGGCACCTGTGCGCTGTCTCCAGCACTTGACATTCTGCCTAAATAAACTGCTGTGTGTGTTTCAGCTCTTATATCTTGCATCTTTGGTCGGGCACCATTCCTCTGTTATGTGTTGGAGCAATAGCTCCTCTGCTCTGTGTTTGGGCTTTCTAGGAGATACGAACTGTATAGGTTAACAGACAATACTAAAAAATGCAAAATCTGAAAATATTCACAAATATGAAAATACTTAAGCATGACAGGACCCATCATCTAAGACCTAGAGAGCTGCATTTTGCCCCTTTTGCCTATCTCTTTTCAATGTGGGATTTCAGTTGGATACCTCCCAAGAGATACTGCTGTGTCACTTCTGTTTTGCTACTGTTTCTTTAAAATAGAAAGAAAAACTATTTTTTAAGAAACAAATGCAGAAGCCCTTAAAAACCCAGGCTTTCTAACACCACTCTAGTGATACGCAATATAATTCAAGTGTTCCACAGCTAGAAAACAAGAAAAGAGCGCTAGGATATTCTCTGATAACATCTGATAAGATTACTTAACTTTCCAAAAGCTTCACTTTTAGAAAGTCTCTAACTGGAAATTTTCTACATATACTTCATACTGTATTGTAAATATAGGAGAATACCATGTTTTTCTTCACATGCAAACTGTTAATCTTTCTTCATTGTGCATAACACTGAAAATGTAACTAAGAGTCTCCAAGTCACTAAGTCATTAGTAACAGTCTTAATGAAATTCTTGTATTCTGTAAGTTTGAACAGACACTAACGAAAGCAGAAGCAGAAGCCAGTTTTCTCAGGGAACTGATATCAAGCTGTGTTAAAAATACAGATTATTTATCTGGTCTTTCATCCAGTTTTGCTCAGCAGGACAAAGCGTGGTTTCACAGATCCTCAGACGGCATAACTATAATAGCAGATAAACCAGGACAAGTGCACACAGGGGACTTCAGTACCCTCCAGGCGAGTGCCTACGGGGTTTAGCTGTTAGCACGCCCTGTGCAACAGCTTTGGCCCAAGTCAAGTAGCTCACTCCAAGGTTGGAGAGACCCTCCCCAACAGATTTCCCTGCTTTGGGAGAAAAAGCAGTCATCAGGCAACAGTCCTTTGCCCACATAACTTACGAGCACTGACCCAGCCAGGAAGACCAGCTTCAAACCAAAGCGGTTGGTCTCCTGCACACACATGGGTGCAGAACTACTGGAGAGATTAAATAGCTGTCAATATGACTGTCTCCACTTATGGCACTCAAGAATTTGCCTGTGAGTAGTAATTTTATTTACATTCAGTTAAAAAGTTGGGGTTGCTTCTTTTCCTTACTCTGTATTCCCCTCTGCACACTGAGCTACTGAGAATCTAAGGCATTATCTCAAGTCCACAGGAAGCTTGCTCTTTCACAGTCTAATTCACTTTGTAATAAAGTTGCAAAGTTACTAAAATCATCTCAAAACACACTGATCTACAGCATAGCTTGAAGTGGAGAATTCACATAGGAATGAATGAGGACTGCTCACCTGTTTCAGCTGTTCCTTCTGCCAGATGTCTCATAAGCAGAGGTGCAAGCAGAGACCTGGGCTAGCAGTAATAGCAGCACCCATTGTACAAGGACCCAAAGTAATGGGGACTATTTCTGGGGCCATTTAATGTCTGTCCCATCAGTCATTTCTATAAGGTGCAGTTCAGTAACACACCAGTCCTAATATTAAGCCTGGTATGAAATGCTGGATTAACCTTTATAGCACAGACATCTGTGCATTCCTGTCCTCAGTGTGGCTCTTGGTGCAAGCAATTGAATTTCTGGCCCCCTTTAAAAAAGACACAAGGAATTATTTAGTAAAAAGTGAACTCTTTCTAGTTAAGTTTGGCTTCATTTAAATGGGACCACAGTATCTTTCCAATTATCAGTGAAACACTCTCCCAGTGGCAAATTTGATTCCAGAACACAAGCTGTTTTCTTAAAATTGCTTCTGTAGCATGCTAAAAAGAGCTGCTGTCATGAAGTTTTGCTATAAGACTATCCTCTCCCTGTTAAATAAAAGTTAGGCATGTATTGACCTTTCCATTGCTCTAGCAGAGATGGTTTATCTGAATAGCATTAATCTTCCCAGGGAGAAAAATCTGCTTTTGAAAATCATGCACAATTCTTCAGCAGTGTTCTTCTAAACTCTGATAATATCACCACTGAGTCCAACAAATGTATCTAAGAATGCTGATTCAAGAAGTACTCTTTTTGTACAATTCTGTTACATTTCTTCCATCAAAATGAGTTTGAGCTTGGCATGGTGATGCAGGAGCTTTTTTAGCATTGTCTGTAGAGGGTGACAGTCTGATTAATATTAGCCCCTCAAATCACAGTTCTGTAATCCAAAGGATTTGTACAAGGAGAGTATTTTTAGCAGTGGCAGTTTATGGCATTTCCTGCTTAAATCTTTGGGATTATGTCAAAAGCAGCTGGAATCATCTGTGCAGCCTTTTTGTCTGAATAAAACTGAAGCAACTGCAATCTTGCTTGGATTAAAAAAGCCATCCTATTGCGGTCCTCATTCACACTGGCAGATCTGTGATAACAGTCTGCTTTCAAAGCACCGCGCTTGTGCAAAACCATTTCAAACTCTCTCAGAGAGGTGTGTTCCTCCTTCTTTCTCCTCAAAACTGTAGCAATATGGGATGCTGTAACATTTGTAATAAACGGTGAACAGACAATCTGTTTTAGTTTGTAATCTCTCCAAAGCAGGGACATCACAGTGGATTTCATTAATAGCTCCCTGGGTCCCCGTATACAATGCACTTCTAGGGCCCGTGCCAGTATAAATTGTTGTTAAACATATCTGGCAGCAAGAGCAGCACAACGGTAAGAGCAATGAGGAAGGAGACACCTGATAAACTGATCTTCACACAACCTGCATTTCAACTAAGTGCAAAAAAAAAAAAAAAAAAAAAAAAAAAATTCCCATCCAGGAACGTGGAGTGCATGTGTCTACTTACAGAATGTGCAAAAGGATGCCCCAAACATGTGACTTTTAATTGTATTTAGGGCTTATAGGGGACATGCAATTGAATAATTGAATACAAATTTCAAGTGGAAAAGAAGAGCTCCTTGTGTTCTTGGCTGGACTATCACCTGAAGTAGGGAATAGGAGTGGGAGGTGAAATTTTTTTCTGATTGATATATAAGAATTTGTTCAGTTCTGTTGTACTACCCATCTGACTTAGAGTTCATCATTTAAAAGAGAGGCATATAGCCTGAACTATGCATTTAGTGGAGAGAATCAGACAACTGCATAGGGCAACGAGCCGACCCAAAGTGCCTAGGAGAAGTGAGAGGAATTGCCTCCTGGCACTACTGTCTCTATCCATCAACTGGACAGAGCCACAACTATTATTTTAGAATAGAAAACTGTGGTTCAGATAAATAAACTGGCATTTTCTGAGCCCTACTTTCAATACTCATGATTTTTCAAAGATGCTGGCATGCTGGAGATGATCTGGAAAATATTTTAAAGCTACAGAAAAAGCCTTTTAGTTATACTCCCACAGAGCTCGATTAATTTACTTTATCCAACCAATATACAAGAGAAGACTTGACAGTAGTGTGATTAACTTAAATAAGAAGTGAGGCACTAAATATCCTTTGCTGAAGAAAAAAGAGAAGAGAGGAAGAATTGATAACTGGAACCTAGATCCAGTCATCTCCAAGCCATTAGGATGAGTAATTCTGCATCGATTTTTTTTGAAAACTGTGGCTTCTCCATTTCTTGGAGCCTTCAGGTTGGAATTGAACGATTCTATGTGGTACATGCTTTACTGAAATCCAAGGTACTGGGCTCAGACGAAGGTTAATTGCATAGGAGAAATTCTACTTTTCACCTAAATCTGCTGGTCAGACAACGAAACTGGCAGCACAGAGGCACAGATATGATGATGGGCAACAGTTTGTTTCCGTTTATTGAATTACTGCTTTCCCCTAACTTATTTTAAGGATGATGGAACTAGCCAGTCTTCTCTTCGGTATCTGATTATGTTTTCTAGTGCTTGATTAAACATTTAGAAGGTGAGAAGATCTCACAACCTCTTGCTGATGCTTGAAACAAAACAGCACATCCCACCATAACCTGAGCAAGTGATACTGAGCAATGGAAATTCTCTATAATTTGGATTTCTTTTGATATCAGATGCCACTGATTAATTTTATTTTAACATTTAAGATAGGGAGAAAGAGGGTTCCAGATGATATAATGTTATTCATAATCTCTCTGTAATAAGTTGGAAGATTTCACTCTGCAAAGCAATATGTTATTCCACATCACTCACTCCTTTAAAGGTGTGAGCATGATTATTTCTGTAACTTCACAGAAAGAATCAGGTTTCCATGTGATATGTGGAAACAAAGTATATAGACATAGTCTATACCTTACTCACATCCATCCCATTTGTCACAAAATCACCGATTAATGGAACATTTGAGGTTGGAAGGAACCAATAAGGATCATCTAGCCCAAGACCCCTGCTTGAGCAGGATCACCTAGAGCACGTTGCCCATAACCCTGCCCGTCTGGCTTCTGAATAGCTGCAGGCAAGGAGACTCCACAATATCTCTAGGAAAACTGTTCCCAAGCTCCGCCACCCTTTTCAGTAAGGAACTTTTTCCTCATATTCAAATGGAACTTCCTGTGTTTTATTTTGTGCCCATTGCCTCTGTCCTATCATGAGGCACCACCAAGAAAAGTCTGTCCTTCCTTTCACATACTTGTACATGTTGATAATATCCCTCAGCCCTCTCTTCTCCAGGCTTAAGGGTCTCAGCCTTTCCTCGTAGGAGAGATGCTCTTAACCATCTTCGCAGCCCTACGCTGGATTCCAGTAGCTCCATGTCTCTCCTGTACTGGGGAGCCCAGTCCTGGAACCAGCACTCCAGGTGTGGCCTCACCTGGGCTGAGTAGAGGAGATGAAGCAGCCCCCTCGACCTGCTGGCAACATTCCTCCTAATGCAGGCCAGGACATCATTGGACTTCTTGGCCACAAGGGCACATTGCTGGCTCATGGTCAACTTGATGTCCACCAGAACTCCCAGGTTCTTCTCTGTTGCAGGCTGGTCCTCAGCCTGTGCTGGTGCATGGGGTTATTCCTCCTCAGGTTCAGGGCTCTACATTTGCCTTTACTGTTCCTCTCCACTCATTTCTCCAGTCTACTGAGGTCCCTCTGAGTGGCAGCACAGCCTTCTGGTATATCAGCCCCTCTTCCCAGTTTTGTCTCATCAGCAAACTTGCTGAGGTGCCCTCTGTTCCTTCAAGCTGGCCACTGATAAGTTATACAGCACTGGGCCCAGTACTGACCCTTAGGGGACACTGCTGACTACAGGCCTCCAACGAGACTCTGCTCCACTGATCACAACCCTCTGAGCTCTGTCATCCAGCCAGTTCTCAGTCTACCCCACTGTCCACCCCACTCTTCCTGACCTTGCTTGTATGGGTGTTACAGGAGACAGTGACAAAACCTTTACTGAAGTGAGTGGACATCATCTGCTGCTCTCCCCTCATCTACCCATTCAGTCATTCCTTCCAAGGCTATTTTGCGCTCTTTAAGCACAATTTCCCCTTTGTGAATCCATGCTGCCTATTCCAGATCACCTTCTCGTGATCTTGTCTTGTCACCTCTCTTCACACTGCATCACTTCTTTCCTCATTCATTGTGCTGTTCCCTTATTGAAACTCGTAAGAACAAACTGTCTTTTCCTCCTGAATATTATGTCAGATAAACACAAGTCCTCTTGCAATTTTTAGCAGCACTCAGAATCATCACTCCAAATAGAAAAACAGTGTGTCACACAGTCCTTCCCTTAGCACCGCTAATAAAAGGGAAATTGTCCCAGATAAGTCTGTCACTGAAGAATATGGACTTATAGACCTACCTGCAACAATTTTGGTAGATGTGGCACCATTATATGTTTTCTATCAGCTAATAACTCCTGTTTACACATCCCCAATTTATACACTGTGACAACCCTCTTTGCCACTTGAACTTGGTGGCCTTTTTAATAAAGTTATAGAAAAATACTCTGGTTTATCATATAGTGTCTTGGACTATAATAGATACATACATATTATATAAATGACAATATATACAGAGAGAGCTATACCTAACCCAATACTATTTCTGCTTGGTTGTAGATCATGTATGTACGTCCTAAAGAACAGCCTTAGGTCACTTAAAGGATTAGCAGTATAGAAGGGTCACAGATGCTGAAGATCTGAAGAGTGCTGCAATTGGCAGGTCATCCTAGAAGATATTTTCATTAACTGGGAGAGGGTTAGAAGCAGCTGCTTAATTTCAAGTGTGTTCTGTCAGGCACCTCATCAATCACCTTATCACAGAACATACTGAAGCCATTCCCTATTGCAGCCTGAGGTGAATTTGGAATAACATGAGAAAAACACAGTCCAGAAAATCTTGGAAGTGAAAGAAGCTTGGTTTGAGTTCATGAGCTGAATGCAACTTCCCGGTTCAGACAATAAGAATTTCTTTAGAACAGCCCAATCTCAGCTTTCACAGCATCCCTCCAGAGACACCTAACGAAAATTATAAGAAATTCAATAGTTGTGTTAGAAAATTACTGTGGGGGCTGGAGGAAAAACAAACTCGTATTAGCCTTGCCAGTTTCTATAATACAGTGCACTGGCACCCGAAAGCAACATTACTGCTCTTTTGTTAGCATTTTAATCATAAACTCTTTTATCAAGGTTTTTCAACTGCCTTTTCCAATTATGCTGGACTCAAATTTGTCCACCGGGATGCGAATGCTTTGAGACAAATTCTATTTAAGTTTCTTTAACCTCTTTCAACAAAGAGAGGAGCAAGGAAAGATTTAACTTTTTCTAAGCTTTCAGACGTCTCCTTATTCCTCTCCTGTGATGCTGCAGAGAGCAATGCGGTGCAGTAGTTTGAGGCAGGACTGGTGAACTGCTGTGGTTCCTACTCCCAGTCCTGGCACTTTGTCTTCTTGGGCAAGTCCTTTGACTTTCGTCTGTCACCCTCTTCACGCAAATTGCAGAGGAGCTGAAGGAGCGACACAGAGGAATTAAAGAGGTCCTGTAGCCACCACAGTACACTGATGTCATGCAGTTATACTGCTGTAAAAATATTTCTTTTGTGCCCCACTTCATCCACTCATGTGTTGTCATCCCTTCCTATGTTTAGTCTTATTAATATTTTAAGCTCTTAAGTCAGGACCTGACATCTTTTATTCTCTGCAAAGTTGCCTGAATGTTTTCTGGCTATTTACAAGTAAAATTAAAATAATTAATAATATTAATAGCAACTATTTGGGGGCAGTTTATGTTTCTCAAAAAAGGCACTCTATATTAATTTTTTCTTTTTATTATTATTATTATTATTATTATTCATTCTGAAATGGCAGTTTAGTTCCTTCAAGGGATTAACATAACAACATTCTTCAAAATGACATTTTAACCACAACATGAGCCTTTTTTTTCTTTTGAAATCACAATTTTGAATTTGGCCTAAGCCAGAACAACTGAAGACATTTCTGGCTATCTGAATGTCATCTAGGGTGGGATTCAGGAATCCAAATTCAGATGCTTGCAATGTAGACTATATATGTATAAACTAGTCATTGTAGTCAACAGCATAGTCAGGATGCAGTTTGCCTCAAACAAATTCCTCTACAAGTTCCTGTTCTTTCCCTGAACTGTGCAAGAACTCCGAATAAGTGCCTCCTACCTATACTGAAGAGATGGATGAATCCTGTGCTGGTGCTTCCTTCTTTGGAATTGTGATGGTCTTCTTCAGTTTCACATTAAACTGCTGCTTTTTTCCAGTTAACATCATGAACTCAATGAGCATTGTAGATGAGCTGACTTTGCTCCTGGCAACTCCTTGCCTGGACAGCGGGACAAAAAGGATGGCTAGACTGCTGTGGCGGGTAATATATCTGCTATGTGGATAACAGCTGCAGTCAATAAAGCTGTCAGTCTGGCATTTTTTACCAACACAAAACTCATTTTAAAGTGAGAGTAGCGAAAAGGATGTCACAAAGAAGCAAATAGAATCCGTCCATGTTAGCAGCTTAGGCTTATCCAAGAGCGTATTTGATCCTGAGATACTTCAGAAAGTGTATCTGAAATTTAAAGAGAATAAGATATTCCCAGCAACAAACTATTACTTTATCTCAGCAAAGATTCAAGGTTGCAGAAGCTTACAAGTTGAGTCCTCTCACTGAAAATGTCAACATCAGGCAAGTCTTGCACTGATTCAGCTATTTTCCCCTTGCAGAGTGATGCCCGAAGGACGCGCTCCCCACGCGCGAGCACCTCCAGCTCTCCGGTGCGGCGCGCTCTGCCTCGGAGCGCCGCTGCCTTCGCATCCGACTCCCCGTCCGTTCCGCTGAGCGCAGCCCGCAGCGGAGCGGCCATGGGAACTGACGGGCGCCACAAGTTTGCTCGGTGCCTCTCTCGGTGCTCTGGTTTCCATTCTGAGCTTCCACTTTGTCGGTGTCTAGGGTGTATGTATCGAGGGGGGACTTGTCGGGAATACAGAGGTGCAAAATTCTCTATGTTAAGGTTATTGAAGTAATCTGCTTCACTGAAGCATGAAGCGGACTGGAGAAAAGAAGGGTTATCGCACAGGCCCTGGTGGCTTAGGGAGTGGGAAGAGAAAATTGAATAATTTACTAAAGTATATTTTAGAAAACTTTCAAAATTTGAATAATGTTTATAATTTGAAATGACTTCAGATCTATCAGAACTTATCCAAAGAAACAGAAATGAAAATGAAGTCATTTTTTCATCTGAAAATGTTTAGGTTCTTTTCAGTAGACATGAGTGAACACCAGACTGCAACATTTGACACACAGATGCTAAGGAGAAGGAGAAGCAAAATTTACATTTTGGACCAAAATGTTGACTTTGTGGCTAATCTTTCATTCTTGCAGGTTCCTTGAACATACTACTGAGGTTTTTTGCTCTAAGCTCTAATGGGCAATGAAAACAACAAAAAATGTCCACTATAGCAACAAAGTGCATCATAAACTACAGCACTTTGCTTTCTCCAAGTGACCAACATGCACTAACTCACCACTGCCTTTGGAGCCATGTGCAAAGTCACAGATAAAATGTGACCTGAGCAGGAGGAAAACACTAAACATGCCTTTTAGAAATAAAAAATAAAATAAATAATAATAAAAAAAAACCTGTGGTTTTGCTTCCATTAATTAAACTCCCATCACCATTCTTCTGCCAAGCTTTCAAGCATTTTTTAGCTGCTTTAAAGGCACGAGGTACATCTGTTTCCACAGTGCAGCAATTTCATTGGCATCTCATTTGCTTGTGTTCACTACAGCCCCTTCTTCTCACTCACTGTACGGATGAGACCTGTGTTTCATCACAGCCAGCTTTGCCACTGTTTTACCTGCTGTCAGTAGTGGACGCTTTTAGAGATTATTCATGTTCATCCTTTTGAGGTAAAATGGAAGGCCTATTTGTCTTCCATTTCTGAAGGGATTTATCCCTATCACCCTTCCACTTTGCTTTGGGATCCGCTAAGACTCAAATGATTCCATCCGATAGGTAACTTCTGTGCACAGCAGAAGATATGGGACTATCACCATTGGTGATAGTCATCCAATAGTCACCAGCCTGGTGACAGTCATTGCCAGGGACTCCATACCTGGTGCATGACTTAGGGCTGTGAGAGGCCTGGCTGGAGGCAACCTGCTCTCCACTACACCAAGGGGACCTCCCCTACACAAAGCTGGGGTAAAGACCATTTCCAAGAGCTGCTTTTTGAAACTCATGCCCTGACATGAGAGGGGCTGCATCCTAGTGCCAGAAGAAAAACTATCCTCAAGGCAGATTTCCTGTAGGATCTCTAGTAAAAAACAGATATGCTATTAGTCCTGCCCACATCCAGTGTCACATTTAATGCTGGGACTATTCCATAAAAATCTTAAGGGCTTTGAGGAAATTTCCACACTTGGGTCTCTGAAAAATATATCTTAGTAGATGAATATGATGCAGATGATTTATTTTTCAAGCTATCAGATATGTCCTACACACCTCGGAAAAGCACGCAAGAAGAGAGATCCTGTCAAGGAGAGCTCAAAACCATATTTGGTGCGGCGCAGTGACTGAACGTGACCATTAGATAAACTGGTGGAGGACACAGCAAGGACAAGAGCTATCTGCTACAAAGATAGTTGTTTCACAGCATGCTCATAGCGTTTTTCAAAGGTCTAGAAACACTGACAAAACAGCTTGGGGCAGCAGGAAAGACCACCCCAACGCACGTAAGAGAAGACAGAAGGAAGCAGTAGGGCTGACTAATGTTAGTGGAAATACAAAGACAGCAAACAGGGAATTAAACTTAAAAGTATACAGACAGATGGCTTTGGTATCCAGGCCTTGTCTGCGAATTGAGCCCTACAAGAAGGACCAATTTGAGACAGTAGGAGAATTTTTGCACAGCTGGAGGCACAGCTTCAAACTGCTCCCCTGTGCTCCCATTTCTAGCACTTGTGTATGAAGATTGCCTTCTTTGTTTTTCTTTTTACAAACCGTATTTCTAAAGCCCAAGTAGCATTTGAAACAAAAATACAAGAACGCATAAAACTTTACTGCTCTATTATAAATGACAAATCCCAGACTAGCATGAAGTACAGAATGAGGAGCAGTTCTCTACTTCTACTGTTTTTAACATCCACTTTTTTCCCGTCCTACTATGTGCAACAAACTCTCCATGTCTCTCATGAAGTGTATTAAAAGCACAGTATCTTTAGGTACAGCTAAAAGAGACAGAGCCCCATACAAAGAGAAGTAGCGCATGAACACAGGGACAGAAACACTCAGATCCAAAAGCAAAGATTGGTCTCTTCAACTTCTGCTCATTTCTGTAGTGGCCGAGTGGGGGGGTAACCAAAAAATCTCGATCAGGACAGGCACTCCTCTGTTTATCCTTCTCTAATTATCTCTGCCCACCATATGTCACTGGATTAACCTGCCCCATTCAGCTACAAGAAAAGGTGGCAGGAGCAAAAGCTGGGCAGGATAATTCAGTATTGTCCATCGGGATAGAGAAGAGAAAGTATCATTTTTCTTTCTTGTTTGTTGGGGATTTGGCTGAGGCAAGAGCTGCAGGATTAACAGTGTGTAACTCAACAATTGGTGTTGGAACAAGGGACTCTCCAGAGATAAAACGTCCTTATTCAAATTATATCTCCACCTGTGCAGAAGTGAAACGTGGCATTTGCAGCGACACCCTTCCCGCCCCCGGAAACCCGGGGAGATCTCACGGGCAGTTGCTGCGCTCTGCTCCAGGCCGGCTGCTCGTCCCGCCGTGCCGGGAGTGAATCCTGCTGACTGGCGGGAGATGCTTCCATGCCTTTCTCCCCACCTGAGCTTGTAGTCTTTCCACAGCTGAGAAAAAATAGCCTCTGCCACAAGGAGCAAAAGGTCTTTGGGGAAATGCAAATGCATCCCGCTTTGCTCTTTAGGCTGTGAGATTCTCAGCCTGGAGAAGGCTTTCTTGGGAGGATAGAGCCCAATTTTAGCTGAGACCTTTTACTGTGTCTATCACATAGCAATAAACAGCAATAAATGCTTTTCCCTGACAGCTGTGTGTGGAGAATTGTAAGGATTTTTTTGGAACAAAGGGCATGTGCGCTACCCTCAGCCAGAGGAAGGTGCTGAATGCGGCCATGGGGGCACCCCATGGCTCTCCATCCCCTCGGCATCAGCAGAGGTCACTCCAGCGGCAGCTTCGCCCAGCCATGGCTCTCACGGCTTACTGGGAGGCTCCCGGTTTCCCTTCTGTGCTCATTTCAAAAGAGTAATGCAATCAGGTCTCCTGACTGAGGTACAGCATCATTAGCACTCAGGGTGAGACCCAGGTCTCCGCTTCTGCATAGAACAAGGTACTGGCATCACCACCGCTTTGCTGATGATGGCAAAACAGGCAAACACTTCTTAACATGGATACCTGTGATTTTCTCCTTTAGGGTTTACGTTTATTACATATGCTTGCCATAAGTTTAGGCAAGGCGATGTCAGCAAACAGCTAGATTTTGAAGGTAATACTAAAAATACTTGCTTGATCTCTCACAGTGCTATTGAACAAGACATCTCACACCATATTGACAATATCTTAAAATTGTTGTCCCTAGAAGGTTATTATTTCACTGTCTTTTCACAGTTGTCTCTTCTGTTAAATATCTCACTAGATAACAAGTGACAGGACATGGTTGAACATGTGTTTGTTTTGTACCTGCTACAAAAAAATATTCCTGAGTAAAACTCATCAAGACTTTTTTTTTTTTTTTTTTAATAAAAAAAAATACCATTAAGAATATACTCTGGATCACCTTCAAGAATATCATTTTAATTATCCTAAATAATTGCATTTTGCAAACATTTGGTGAGGTAGGGCATTATTTTCTGCTGTATACTGTAGTGGTAAATTGCTCTGGATTTAATAATTACTTTTGGCTACAGCTTTCATTTGTACAAAAAGGTCAAACCCTACTAAGCTGAACAACTGCTAGCAGAAATTGTTCCTGGGCTATAGTCAAATAAGAAAGCTCGCAAAGCAGCATCTCTACTCTAGAGAGATTAGGGAGGTTTAGGAGCTCATTGTGTACAGAGGAAGAACAAACATCAGCTCCCTTCTGTAGCACCCCCAGAGTCTTCTCCCTCATTAAAGCCTCTCAAAAGCTGTTTGCTAGGCAAGTTGTCCTTTCAGGGCTCCCTGAACCTTCTAATCTCTAATCACCTGAAAAAGGATTTTACGTGCACAACAGCTTGTCTAGATGACTTTTCTTCAGCTATATCAGTTTCTCTAATAAAGCAGATGACCTTTTCCTATGAATTTTGCTTCACTTAATCACTGGCAGTGGTGGGAAATCACTATTTACATTGTCGTTTATATACAAGATCTTTGGAAGAGAAGCACAGAAAATAGTCTTAAGAACAATATGTCAGGGAAACGGTTGAGTTTTCAATATCTCCAGGGATGGAAACGCCACAACCTTGCTGGGCAACCTGTGCCAGTGTTCAACCTCTCTCACAGTGAAGAAGTGTTTTCTCATGTTTAAATGTTTTTCCCTGTGTTTCAGGCTGTGTCATTTGCTTCTGGTCCTGTCACTGGGCACCACTGAGAAGGGTCTGGTTCTGTCTTTCTCACACCCTCCCATCAGATATCTATAAACATTGATAAGATCCCCCGTGAGCCTTCTCTGTGCTGGACAGCCTCATGTATGAAGACACATGTGACAAGCTTTCAGCAGCAAACAATGTGTCTTCAGAAGCTGAATTCTAGCTGATTTTACCCTAGCTATTATTACCTCACCTGACAGAAAATCAGACTGGTATCTCACATACGATGACGGGTTTGATTGTCTCCTACTCTTTAGGGTAGTTATTGCTATTTGACTGTCATGGCAGCATGGACTTCCATGGAGTACCATGATGTGTCTGTCCATCTGGCTAGAGTGGCTCTAGGCTACCCTTCCAACCTGATGTGCTGCAGCTTAGGCCAAAACTATGGTTTTAGATCCCAGCTGTTCCAGCTCCTTTTTTTTTTTCTTTTCAATACTATTTTGTTCCTGCAATTTCCAGCAGTCAGATCTACAGGAGGAACTTCTTGCCACAGGCCTTGCCCCCTCCCGTGACTGTCGCAGACCAGCTGACCGGTCACGGTGTGATCGCTCTTAAAGGATGCTGAGCTCCATGTTGTGCTGAAGTTTCTCTCCTGTAAGAAGGCCGGCTACTGCTGGAAACAGCTCCACATTGCACTGAGTCAGAGCAACTTCATTTCCTACAACCGCATAGAAATGCTAGTCCTTCAATGACAACACAGCATAGTTTCAATATAGCTTCCCCTGCCAAAGGTCCTCTGCCTAACTTTATTTATAGCAGATTGACAAGCATGAGAAGATGATCAGACTTGGAGCAATTCACTTGGAAATTTACTACCAAAATATGCTAAGCCTTAGGAGCACTGTGCAATAACGCGCCTGCCTTGCCCAGCGGTAAGAATGCAGCTATCAAAGACTGCCTATATTGGAATCTGCTTTTCTAAAGATTAATTAGAAAACTCTGAATCCATTTTAATTTTTTAGCAGAAAGAGACTTCAAACATCAGTTCTGTTTGCTATTAATAATCTTGGTTTTTTGCTACTCCATAATATAATCCTTGCTATTGCAGTTCTGCATTAATATAATTGGAGACATGATGGCACACAAAGACTTTAACTGGGAGCAGGGTACCCTGGAACTGGAAAGTCTATTGATACATGTGAAGCCATCTACAGTGTCCCTATGAGTTTAAAATGAAATTAGAAACAAGTTGTAAGAATGAAAAGATAGAGGGAAGCTGAATACAGTCGTGACGAGGTTAATCACAGAGGTGATGCTGTGGTTACGTAAATCTCAGCTTTATGGTTCCCCATTATTAATAAGACTGATTCTGCATCCAAAAAACAAAAAAAACAAAAGGAATACTAACCTCTGCCTCTCTCGACTGTTTATGCATGACGTATGTCTTGGAGATTTCTTTTCTAGTTTGCACAAGGCAGTGTCTTCTTGAGGAGGGCTTTAAACAAGGTGGTTGTTGCAATACAGGGTGAGTACAGCTCATACGAGGAGCAATGGGGAAGGAAGATTTGTCTTCTGGGAACAGGCAGAAAAGGAAACCTTTGAAGGTGACTGTGAAAGAGGAATAAGAGTGACCTGTTCTCAGACGAATTCAGAAAAGTAGGGCATCATGAAATCCTACAAAGCCTTGGATATTCAGTAGCTGAAAGGGTGAATTTCCAAAGAATTTCACAAATACAACTATATGGCTGACTCAGAAATATATCGCTCATTCTTTTTAATAGACTGGAAGGTGCCATAAAGGCAAAATAAACCTTGAAAAAAAAGTATTATAGTAGTCTTCACTATTATTTGACTGATGAGGGTTTGAATCACTGTGTGCAAGAAACCGAAAGCATTAGACTAGGATATCCTATAGAAGGATTTCCATTGGATTTAAATACAGACCGAATGATTGAAGAAAGGAGAAGACAAATCCTACATAGTGTCCAGGTGACACGGGGGTAGTGGCAATGTCAGTAAGAGTGGAGAACTGGAATTTGAGAATTTCAAAAGGAAGATGAGAAATTTAGTTTTTGCTAAGTCTATGATGAGATGTCCAAGGGGAGATGTCAAAGACACTGGCCAAATATCAGAGCTCAGTGAAAGTGTAAGTTGCAGTGAAGAGGCAGTTTGAAATACCTTGCAGTGAGCTGCAGAGAGAAGAGACTTACAGAAATCATGGAAAGACAATATTTTAGAATGAAAAATGTAGTTAACATACATAGAAATCATCTATATATAAAAAGGATCAAAGTGAAGGAGAACAAAGATATGAATTTTTGTGAGGAGACCAATTTTTTCATCAGACATGTTTTAATAGGTCTTACTAAGGCTTAATTACAGCTAGATTTTTATTAAGGAGCACAGGAAAAGTGCTCTGTGATTCTTTAATATGGAGCAATGTAATTATTTTGAATCCACCTAGTATCTTCATCTCTTTCTCACACTATAAATGGACTGGGAAGTTGCATAATTGAAAGGATAGGCTATTGTTCCAGACATCGGAGTAACATAAAGTGCAGGACATGTTTAATGTAAGACTGCAATTAAAAGAATAAAAACCTTACGATATAAAAGGATTTTATGATGGGAATGAAGGAACCAGAGGTTTTCAAGACTGTAACATGTAATTATTACTAATAATCTAGTCAATGTAGCACCTTTCAAACTGAGGCTCCCTAAAGTGCCTTTGAGAAGATATTGTAAAGAAATGCTTTTAAGAATTTCATTTTAAGCTTTTTACATTTCAGCAAAGTAGAAGCAGCATCACCACTGCAAGCAGAAGGAAAAACAAGGTCCATTCAGAGAACACGGTGTAATTTTGCTCAGTGTTTCATGCACCCCCTCCTTCTCCTTCTCTCCCTATCGCTCCACTGCCTTTCCCTACTCTCTCCCACTCCTTGGTCTCCACTCTCTTCCATTCCCATCAGTGTCACTGTTACATTATTTCTCATGGGATTTTTCATCTCCGTCAAAACCTAGGCCTAATGCTGATATAATGTGGCATTTGCTTCCTCACATAGTTCACGCTGCGTGTTCATTTCCACATTAGGCATCCACTTCGCGCAGCGAGTGTGCGGATGTGGGGGGACAGGGTGGCCTGCTGCGCTGTGCTGAGCAAAGCCCTAGGACTGTGCAGATGCAGCACGGATTGAGCTACGGGCGCACCATGGTACTTGAGCTCACTCTTCCATTGCTCCCTTGTAGAAAAACAGCCCTTAATTTAGTGTTTTCTGTTTGCTGTTGGGTTTGTTACTGTCCTGGCAGCCAGGTTACATTAATCACATCTCGGGGGGAAAGCAACTCAGCCTTTTGCCAAAAATTATAAAGGTAACTTATGAACATAGAACAAGAAGTAAAGAATAGCAATCATATTCCCTTACTGAATACAGGGAAATGACCCAAGATGGTATCTGGCCATGTTTTCTGGACTGATACCTCTCTCTCTAACTTCTGTGTTAGCTGTATAAAGATAATCAAAATTCTCATATCTCTCCTGAAAGACAACATTTACAAAAGCACTGTTCCCCCATCAGCATCTGTGAGCCCTGGCAATTTGCTCACATACGAGGAAGGGTCACGAACTCTCTGCAAAATTTTGCTATTTCCATGCTTTACTCCCTTTGTGACAAGCACTGGTCTGGAGCCATTATTTTCTATTTATTTCATACACTAACAGTGTTTAGGACACTGTGACTGAGGCTAATGGAAAGATATTTTGATAAAACTTCCAGGTCCAGCATTGGTAGAGGCCAGACATGTTCTGGTGGATTTTGAGACGTACAGCTTCTGTAACTACTGAAAATACAATTAAATATCAGTGGTGTTATGAATCCAAAGTCCAAATATCTAACTTCTTTTCTCCAAAAAGGGAACTGATGTGGCAAAGAAAATCAGCTGAGAATGGCACTACCATCTGAGAGAAGTTCTGGGAAAGAAAAAGCTATTAAGTTTGACAATATTTCGTTCTGATAATACATTAAAAGATATATCTAGTTACTAATTCCAACATTGTAACTTCAGTTAGTGGGTTCATTAGTATCTCTGCAGTTCAGACTTCCGCACCACTTTCAGAAAGTGAGATTCAAACAAAAGAGCAAGTGAAGAGCAAACAAAACACAGGGTATTCTGCATTGACACAAATATAATGCAACGCGTCTTCATAGACTTTTTACAAAACTCTCCTTATGTCAGAAAGTTGATTTTTTAATGCTTTTATTTCTCAGTTATCTAGTAAACTGAAGTGTGGCTTCAATTCTGCATGAAATATGGATTCTGAACTAGGCTGTCATTCATTGCTCCCCCAAGATTAAATTGACATTTTGTTTAATATTCTGTGGCGTGTAATGTAAAAATGTAGAACTCATCCTGGTGAGATGCTGAGAATCACTGATTTCAATGGAAATTGAGGGCATTTGGACTCGCCATGAACCTTCACTTCTTGCTATCATATCCATGTTTATACCAGCCCATCAAACTCTGTATCACCTCTAACTCGAGTCAGAGTCAAACATGAAACGAAGAGGAAGACGACAAACACACAGAGAGACATGCTGGTGTTGAAGATCATTTGCATTTCAAAATAAGACTTTGCAGCAGCTGAGCTCTGTGAAATACTCGAGTGGGAAAGTAAAAAGCTGAAAAATGTGTATGGTAGTTTACATGCTTGATATGTGCTTTTGAGGAGTCACATGTTTGGGATTACCTGACTAGACCCACCAGGTGTGACCATGACCAAGTCTTTTTGATTTCCTTTTCCGCAAAGAAAATGTAGTAAGTCAAGGGCATAGGGAGGTTGTGTGACGCTACCAGCACATTCCCACGTCCTTCAGGAAGCAGTACTATTGCTGTTCTCACGCTGGTACTATATGCGCTCTATGTTATGGGAGGATTTGCCAAAATTGTATATGAAAATATGGAGACACTATGTGAAGAAAGTACTCCATACATTCAACTCATTTTGAGCTTACACCATCTAAGAAGTTTTACTCCTCACTAAATGGACTGAGCACATGAATATGTGGGTATTAAAGATCCCACTGAGAAGGACAGTGCCTCAGGCCTCCCCAGGCGCAGGGCGAGGGGAAGAGCAAGGCAGGGACTGCAATGACTCTTGCATTTGCAGCAGCAAATCTCCTCCCACTGAACTGGGAGATGCAGCTGCCTCTTCTCTTAATAACGCAGAGAAGCAAGGACTGAAGATCAAACTTTTGTGGATGGTGTGAATGACTCTTTGGGAAAGCGTGGAAGAATGAGTGTTTGCAGAGCTGGAGGACAATGTACTCCTTCATGTAATTTATCAGAGAAATTGGAAACCGGAGATGTGAGGAGGAAGAATAAATAGAGAATTCTTGTGCTAGATGCCTCTTCTATAGTATCACTTCAATAATAATAGCCATGCAAACAGCAGGAGAAACACAAGGGCAGCAGTAAAAGCAGATGTGTTCACAAGAGCCCTGATTTAGCAATTCTGGCGTTTTTATAGAGGAGGCTCTATCTTTGTCATTGCTATGGGAATAATGAGAAAGGGAAATAATTACAGCATTTCTTCTGATTAAATCCTCTATATCTTTTCTTGTCTATTAGCAAGTGTTTGAAAATAACTGCTAGACTTAACAGTCTGACAACATAAGGGAACGATTGGGGAAATTTTATACCCTCATTACCCAATCCTGAAAGATAAAATTTCTCTGATATTTCATCCAGATCACTCCTATTTCTGAACAGCTTAAACCAGTGACAAAATTATGCAAAACTTGAGACTAGAGAGAACATTACATGGTCACAGTTTGGCTTCCTGTATAACAACACTGAACCTTTTCTCCCCACTCTTTTGCAGGAAGTCCACAAGCTAGTTTTGAATCAAACAGCTTTCCCAAATACATTCAGTCCTGTACTGAACACAACAGCAAAGAGATTTTCTGTAATGGCTAAGCACCCCCATCACTGAGAATCTGTGTCTTTTGTTCTCATTTAAATTTGTCTGCCTTAGTTATTGGTGTGACTTTCCCTAAATGGCTGAAGACTTAGTTCCCAGGATTTTTCCCTACTGGGGGATGTATGCCTTGCTGTTAGCTTGTCACTCAAAGTCCTTTTTGATATCCCTCACAGAGCAACCTTACGAAGTATCGGGTCAAGCAAAGGGAATTGCAAAACAAAACTCAGTGCAATTACTACAGTGTAAAAATAATCCAAAACTCTCACTGAGAAGCAGTTTCCTCCCACCCTCAGATCATTTTCGTGCATCTCTATGCACGTTCTCTAATTCTTCAAGAACATTTCAAAAAAATGCTGATACCAAAAACTGATGGAATAGTTCTGTAGCAGCCTCGCCTGTACCTCTTTTTCCCTGCTTAGTTCCCATATCCAAAATTCAAGTTTCCATTTGCAGTGGCCTCCATTCACTTCATCATTCTTTCAGTTCCCAACTGTTACTATAATGACTATTTTTGGCAATAAATCCCTCATTCTCTTGGCATAGCCCTAAATTTCTGTTCCTGTTTATCAGGTCCCTATTGGCTGCATGAAAATCTTTTCTGTATGAATACTGAAGGATTCAGATGCCTGCAAAGGCTGTCTCACCTTCATCAGTGCCTGCATCCATTTTTACTAGTATCAGCCAAAGTTTCTACCAGGAATGAGTTCAGAATTGTTTCCGGATCTTTTCGAAACTTTCAGTAACATTCAATTTACTAATAGCACTCTCAATCCCCTGCTGGAATAGCTCCTGTTTGTTGACGATTCCAAATTAATATTAGTTTTTAGAATCTGACTGCTAGACAGCACTAAATCCACTTTAAGATGTCTTTTATTGATACTGCACTCCATTACTTTTTTATCACAGTGGTGTTTGTTACTAAGTAGTCTGAATGTATCATAGTTAGGTGATTATCTTTAATAAGTAAATTTGTATACTTATCAGGAAGGAAATCATCTGTGTTTGACAGGACCTATTTTTCCATCCTTTATTGGCATTAATTATGCTCTCATCCTTTAATTCTTTAACAAATGAGCCCCATACAGCTTTTGGATTGCTGCCTGGCACAGCCCACATATAATTACCTGGGTCATTTTGCTTACAGGATGAATATGAGCACAACAGTAGTTGTCTTCTAGTCCCAAGGAACTTCCACAGCATACCAAGGAAAGCATGCAGCGATCACACACAGAATCACAGACTCACAGAATGGCTGAGGTTGGAAGGGACCTCTAGAGATCATCTAGTCCAACCCCCCTGCTCCAGCAGGGACACCCCGAGCACGGGGCACAGGGTGGCAGCCAGGCGGGTCTGGATCTCCAGAGAAGGAGCCTGCACAGCCTCTCCAGGCAGCCTGTGCCAGGGCTCTGGCACCCTCACAGGAAAGAAGTTCTTCCTCACATGGAGATGGAACTGCCTGGGTTTCAATGGGCCAGGAGTCTCCATAGCTAGCTTTCCTTCATCATACACTCAGTGCCGATCTTCAATATTAATTACGCTCCTTGACAAAGCTTACAGTCAGTTTCTAGTGTGCATTTCTTCAGCTTCAGCTGTGTCTTGTTACAACTTTGTATAGCAGGCTAAATATTCTTGTTAGCAACTTTTTCCTTCCCTTTGTTCATACTTCCGAACTGAAAAGAGACTTTCCCTTAACCTTTTCTTTGATAAACTAAATATATCGACATTTTGAGTGTCTTGCTACAAGGCATATCTTTTAATCCTTTAATCATTCTCAGGTCTTCTTTTCTCAGAGTTATGTCCAATTTTTCAATGTCTTTCTTGAAGTATTGCTGCCTAGCAGAAATTGCACTAATGCAGGTATAATTTTTCTATTTCTACTTGACATCTCCTTGTTTTCCACACCCAAAACTTATATAGGTATCACACCTATGAACATGGCCTGGGTTCAGCTGACTCTCCACCATAAGACATTTTTCAGAACCTATGAGGCTTCCTCATATAAAACTCCCAGGCCTACAGTCCTTTTCTGCTGACATACAAGCTCTTACACGCCCATACCAAGACACCTAATGCTCTTTTTTGGCCATCCCTCTAAGCAATCTAGATCTACAACTATTGTTCTTTTTTTTTTTTTTTTTTTTTTTTTTTTTTAAAACTTTTTTTTTTTTTTTTTTTTTTTTTTTTTTTTTTTTTTTTTTATCAAGACTGTAAGTTTGTGCCATCTGAATGCTTATTATAATAAAAGTATCTATCTTTTCTTCCAGATTGTTGATAAAAATATTAAGCTGGATAGGACCAGGACCTGTGTCCTATTAGGCCCTCACTAAAAAGATACTATTTGATACTAAGTATACTAATAGTATATCAATATCTTTGTTCTTTTTGCTCCTGCTATGATTAAAAAAGTCCCTCTTGTTTGTTAGTTCAATTGTCTATTGATTTTCATTGTTCTTTTTCCTTTTCCTATCATTTTTTTGAAGGTTCTTCTTATTTACATCAATTTCTATCCAGTTGCCCTCTTCTCACATGCAACATAATTGTACTTATTTCTAAGCAAATTGTTTTCTAATGTAGCCTTTTTGTATATAGTAAATATTCACAAATAGCTCCCAATTAGCTTGTACATTTTTGTACATTGTGTTTACAGACCCTATTCTGGTTAATTTGCCTCACAAACAGCTTGTGTAGTCCAACAACAAAACTGATGAGTAAACCCAAAAGGAAAGAAATAATATGACAGCAGAGATGAAGAAAAAACTTGAAAAGGGAAAGGAACAGGTCTTCTAAAGTGAGGAACAAAAGCTACCAATTATGTTAAAGCAAGCAGCCTGACAGTGAAAAGAGAACGAAAAGGAAGGACAGCAGGAGGTGAAAAGACTTGTCACAAAGCAGATGACTTGGCAAGGAAAACTCTGGTCATACCTGGAAATAACAAATTAAAACAAAACAAAACTATAAACTTGCTATCACTGAAAAATGGAAAAGGGCCTAGTATCCTAAATGAGCCTTAATCAAATAAATATTTATTTCAAACTCTTAAGTCACAGCTATATGATTTTCAGACCCTAACTAACATCCAGATACCATGGATGACAACTCCAGTTCTAATGTAGAAATGTAGATGGAATTAGATTTGCCAAATTGATATGAAGCAATTTTAGACCAGCATATTTCACCCTAAAGGGATGTAAAAATTTTATATGCAAAAATATACAAGCTGTTTTTCAGCATTGCAGACCTGGGTCACATCAGGAGTGTTTTGCTGGCATGTATACATCAAAAACGTATTTTCCACAACAAAAATCATTTCTATACCTGCAACAGAAAAGCACCTTGAGCATGGGACTGGTCCAAACGTCAGATGGTACCCATCTTTTCCCCATAGCCTCAAAAAAGGATTAAGTTACCCTGCTTGAGGCAATGCTGGTCATGAAGACTGAGATGGACCCTTTGTAAATCAGAATACATACATTAAAACACATCAATAAATGCCTGCACCAAAATTATGAAGAGATGTAATAAGGATAATGATGCGTGTTGGAAATAGCCAGGAGCCATGACATGGTTGTGCTTTATTATACTGAAAGCCCTTTCTAATGAGGATGAAGTGGGCATCATTTAATCAGCTCAGGTCTTTTAACCAGGCAGATTATCCCTCAGGGAGAAACCTGCTTCCATGGTTTAATAAGGCACATTACAGCCAAAAATTATATTCACCGATGCTATAAATTTACATAAATAAAAGAGGTTAGAGTTTAGAGAGAAGAATTGGTAAAATTTCATCATTTACTCCATCTACCATTAAACCCTAGATTTACTGCTTTTAATTAAGTATCCTGACTGCCTCGCAATCTTCTGAGAGATGCTTTGGCTACCTTAAGATGGTGACAGCAAAAGCTACATAAGGACATCAGCAGTAAGCAGAGAAAGATTAAAATTATATTTATTTTTCACTCTTGCTCATTATAGGATTAGTCTCCATTTGTCTCCATTAAGACAAAATATAGCACTCCCAT
>VZSV01000085.1:1448291-1477683 GCA_013398735.1 Nothocercus julius | reverse complement strand
CTCCCCAGCAGGCCAACATCTTCCCTCTGAAAAGGCACAAGTAGGAGTGAGGAAAAAAGACACGGATATACAAAATCATGGATAGCACAAAGAGGGTGAAGAAGAAGCAACTTTTTTTGTTTTTGTTTTCCAACAAATACATCTAAAACCTACAAACACAGCTAAGCGGAGCTTGGTGCGAAACAAACCACAAGCAGCTCTTGGTGCAATGGACAGTGGACACGGGACACGCTGCTCGTGGAGGCTGTAAATGCTAAATGTTTGTTCGCATAGATGTGAGGAGAGGCTGGAGAGCTGCATGTGGAAGAGCAAAGAACTTGGGATCACTAAATAAAGGAAACATTATGGTTAGACGATCCTCTAACCCCAAATAGATGCAGGCAAGGAGAGTACTCAGGGCAACACATCCTCCGTCCTGTCCCCGCTCTTCTCGGGCACTCACTGAGGAGTGAGTGAGACAGGATGCTGGGCAGGCTGAGTGCTTTATCTGAACCATGAACAGCACTCTGATTTTCATAAAAGTTTATTTAAATTACTCTAAATTGCAAATACTCCTGAAAAATACACCTATAAAGGGGCAGTTCCCGTCCCATCCTTAATTGCTGAATTAGACCCCCTGATGCCTGACTTGCTTTTTCAAACAGACAAGCTTTCTTTGACCATTTGTCAACGGCTGTAATGAGCCACTGCATCTGGAGAAGAATCCTCCCCACCACAAGAGAGAGAGAGATTTTTGCAAAACTTTTTGCAAGGCTTTAGCATATTCAGGCTCTGCTCTTTGGCTGAACTCCTTGGGTAGTGCTTTTATAGAGACCATCATAATTAGCTGGAAGACAGGGAGGAAAAGAAGCTTCTTTTCCTAACACATTGCTGAATGTCGGAGCAGAGCGAAGCATCCAGCACAAGTTGTCACCCGAATCAGACTTAATACACTATTATCCTTTAATCTGCCAGCCAAAGAGAGCTTTAGGAAAAGGCAGCAGTTCCCACAGGGTTATTCAACAATAACCAATGCTTCTTTTTTCTATCCTGTCATCTTTAGAGATATTGCACATTTAACCAATCTCTTTTTATTGCCTTAGAGGACGGTAGCTAAGGATTTTAGGAGCAGTCTTCTGCTCTCTCTGCAAATGAACAGCTGTCCAAAGTGTGGGAGGCAACTGTGGCTGAGAATTTTATTCTGTGCCTAACAGAGTAATGGACAGATGATTACTATTTTTTTTCCCTACTTTGGTTAGGAAAATATAGATTCAGATCAAGGCTGAGGATTCTGAATGAGAAAAAATATGTGGATGTTGCAGGGGGAAAAAAAAACCTCCCTATCCCTAGAACTGCGCAATGTCGCCAGGCTGGGGGAGCGAGAAGGGGCCCGTGGTGAAGGATGCGAGGAGCCGGGAGGGCCCCGGGGCTCCTTCGCGCTCCGTTCCCGCACTGCCCACCCCGCGGCATCGCTGCTGCAGGGGTCCCCTGCCAGCCTGAGCCTGCAAACTGCAAAGCAAACGTGCCCCATGCAGAGGGGAAAGGAAGGTGCTCGGCAATGGCGCGATGAGGCGGCGCTGGCGCCTGCCGGCTCAGCCGCCCGTCGCTGAAGGCCGTCGCGGCACGCTCGCACGCGGGCAGCAGGAGGGCTGCGACGCAGGGAAGGAAGCTGGAGGCAGGAGGAAGCAGCTGAAATCGAACAACAGGAGGGTAAGGTCTGCTTGCCTGAGAAAAGGTGGCCTGCCCTCGCAGGACTGGAGATGCCAGGAAGCGGAAGAACATTTGGTGAAGAGCAGGTCTAAGTTACTGCTTTAAGGCTCAAGCATTTGCACAGAAACACAACAGCAGAAAATGAGCCCCAGATATCACCTAGGGCTCAGCGGGGGCCAATAAACCTGCAGTATCCTGGTCATAGACAGTAAAAAATAAGACTGAAAGGAGAAACCACAACTCTTGGCAAAAGAGTACACACTGCTTCCAGTATCTGCCCAGAACAACGTTGTACCAGAAACGGGTGACAAGACAGAAGTTACATCAGAGTATTCAAAAAATCGGGCAAGAACATAAGTTAAACCACGACAACATTACAGAATACCCTTTAAACTTCCCACGTTTAAATCAGTATCCCACAGCCAATATTAATCTATTTAATTTGTAACAACAGTAACATTAATTAGTGTATATTCAGTCAACCTCAACTAAGTCTAAATAAAATCTTTAGTAAAACAAGCGGTTAAACAGATTTAGTGGTATAACATAGTGTCTGACAAAGCTACTGTAACTTAGGTTTCCAATATGTATTATCCCACTATAATTATACTTGCTGCAGCAGTATTTCCTTAGGGCAAATCCTCCAGTGAAGGCTGTGAGAATGTTCTGTGTTGATGGCAAAAATCATGTCATTTTTACTTCACTGAGATTCTTTAACTTTCCACTCTTTAAATGGAGACTAATTCTCTTCAAGAGAAAAGTAAGATTTGAGCAGTAAGGCTCAACTTTTCTAAATCTTCCTATCCTACAGAATCTTTCTCTCCTGTTGAAATTGTTTTGGAGAAGAAAAGCATGGATATGAGTCACTACTTAAGAGACTGGACAATTTCATAGTGAAAATATTTCTGTTTTCATGACAAACAAAATTTGAAGACCTGGAGTTCAACAGCAATAACCATTATTTACAAATTTGAGCAGTAAACCGCTGCACAGTGACCACAAATGGGCAGGCTGATGTCATTTAGGCACTACTTTGAGAAGAAATCAATACATAACTACATGTGGACTATGAGACAACATCAAGATGATTACACCTAAGAGGTGGTCTTTGCAACAGATAATGAAATATTGCAGCCCATATCCCTCAGTGAAACATTGCTGTTTTGCAGTTCTGGGGTGTTTTGCCCGCTGGGGCTGAGCACGGCTAGGTTCGTGCATCATCCACCACCTCCCTGTCAATACCTGGACGTGTGGGTTAAGGCACCTCCAAGGCACACAGTTGCTGGGTAAGGCAAGATCTGTTGAAGACTGAGAAAAAAGAGCTAAGTTTTGCACTGAGCAATGCTGTACACAAAGTGTGCCTGAGGAATTCGGTTGGTGGTTCAGAGCATGCAAAGAAGATGGAGGGGAGAGCAGCATGTCCAACACCTGCAGTAGTCACAGAATCACAGAATGGTTGAGATTGGAAGGGACCTCTAGAGATCATCTAGTCCAACCCCCACTCCAGCAGGGACACTTAGAGCACATGGCACAGGGTCACATCCAGGCGCCTTTAGAAGATCTACTTTGGCCAAGTTAAGCAACTACAAGTCTGAATCAATGGTTTGATAGTTTGGGGTACAAATACATATGGGCTTGCATTAGATAGAAACCATTATCTGCAAGAGATGACTTCTCTGTAACCTTGGGTAATTACTTCTGCTATACCCACTACATCCTCTATCTTGGGGATAAAACCACTTCCTTAATAAACGGCGGATTTCCGAAGGTGACTACATTTAAAAGCATGAGGTAATCAGACACTGATGTAATAGCATATTCTTGAAGAATTTGAGATGAATAACAGAAGGTGAGAATTATATGGAGCGAAGACTGGTTAATAATGTGCAAAAACAGCCACTCACACTGAAACATTTTGAAGGAATGGATCAATTTTGCAAAGATTTTGCTGGGAAATCAAAATATTTCAGTTTGTTTTTAGGATATCAACAAGTTATTAACATGTTTTGTTTTGCATAAAAATGTAGAGAGTTCAAGTGTTTGGGCCTGTGTAAGATAAAATCAAAGTTTACAAAATTCCATGCATTTGTAATGCGAGAGGCTATTTGCTATTAGCTATATCTGGCAGTGGTAATGGGGGGCCTATCTGGGGAAGAACTGTAAGGTCTTGGAGGCCTATCCATGCTCAGCTGCAATGAAGGTCTGACTACATGCCAAAAGTCAAAGGTATTGCATTCACCTGCTATGTCTAATGCAGGGTCTCCAGGGAATCAGATAACACCTCATACTGTATGTGCAGCTATACACAAAAATCGGCTAAAGAGAAACATTTGCAGTCGAGGCTGTCAAGTGTACAGCCTCCTCCTGGAAGCACTCTCTCCCTGCACCTGCGACTCAGCCTGCCAGCCTGTGACAAGTGTGTATATGAACTTCCAAAAACCTAGTGCAAAGACAGAGGAAAACTGGAGTTACGCTCTTTGCATCAATACACTGAAGTGTCAAATGAGTCATTTCTCAGTATGAAAATGAAAATACAGAAGTGAAGCACTTGGCAATAAATCTTGAAAAGGCAGTGTCTTACTATGGAGGCAAATATGGGAAGTTGTTGATTTGCCTTTATTCAGCACCACTTGTGAGGAAGCTATACATCATGACAGCTCTCCTTTTCTGCATGTTCTTTTTTCCTTCTGCTGGATGTCACGGGCTCAGTGTCATGGGGAGCACTGTGCTCTTCTTTCTGCTAAGCCAGTGCCCACCTGTGAAACAGGGTCCTGCCAGCTGACATGCAGCAAATACCCACAGTAAACAGCTATTTTGGCCTCAGAAACACTACGTCGGGATTTCAGAACATAAATATAGTTTCAAAGAAGATTTTATGTCTGATAATAAAGTTGCATAACTGAAGTAACAGATGAACATGAATAGAACATTATTAACCAAATTTCAGCTTTAGCATTGCATTCTTTGTTCTGCTCACACAGCATTAGGGACCAGAGGGGAGAGCAGCAATCACATTAGGACATAATGTCATCCTTTTCCTTGCCAACATGATAGTCCCCTGTAGCACATCTTCTATTATGTTTTTACCACTAGCATTGGCAATGTTTCTAGAAACTCTCATCCTTTCTTCCAGGAAAATAATCTTGATCTGAATGGATTACACTGTGAAAGAGTCATTATTATTATTATTATTAATAATATTAATAATTAATAATAATAATAATAATAATGTATTTTTCCTTTGTTTTTTTACTTCTAAATTTATGAGAAATCAGAAGATGAAAGCAAGGCCACGCTTAACAGACAAGAGCACATAACAAATAACACGCTGAAAGTTAATATGTTCAGTGCCTTTTTTTATTCTTTTTTTTTTTTCTCTAGTCCTCACAGGTGGACAAAAGTTGTTTACAGAAGCTTATCACCATTAATAGTAACAAAAAGGAGGTACAACACTGACCAAAAAATCCTGAATAGCAATTAGACAAGTTCAAGCCATTATGTCATGACAAAATACTCTCCAGACTGCCATTTGAGGCTGAATATATAGCAAGGCTTTAACCAAGAAGCCTTATTAAGCAATTTTATCTAAGAATTTAGGGCCTGCAATAATTCACTTGCTTAATATTAAATTACTTCCTTGGAGAGGATTTGCTGAGCATCCTCTCTAGGAGACCCAGTAATCCCTGTCAGCTGAGCTGGGCTCTGCAAAGCTGCAGAGCTCCGTGCAGGCAGTGCTTGGTGCATGAGGACTCCGGGCTGCTGGAAAGGAGCAGCTCAAGACCCAGGAAACCCAGTGTTGCCACCCTGGGACCCAGGGGTGACTTGCACAGGCCCTGAGGTGAGGTGAGGAACACTACGGGCTGCCTAGGAAGGCTTCGGCGCAGGAGGTTGTGCTGCAAAGCCACAGAGAGTACTGTGTGTCAGGGTGGATGTAGGGCTAACGTAAATTTAAGCCAGCAAAGTGCTTAGGGAGCCAAGAGCAGCAATCTGAACAGTTTGAGAACTCATAAAATGTACAAGACATTCCCGGGGATAAAGGAGGGCAAACATCACAACCAACTTCAGAAAGAGAAAAGAAAGGAAGCCCTTGAGAATTTGGGAAGTCAGCATAACTTCACTACCTGAGAAGATCCCAGAACAAGTTATTATGTGACCAATATTCCATATAGAGAATGATGAGGTGATAAGAAATAGCCGACATGGCTTTGTAAAAAAAAAAACAGATCATGCCAAACCTATCTGATTGCCTTTCTTGATTGGGTATCTGCCCTGACAGATAGGAGGAAAACAGTAGATGTAACGTCAGTAAGGTTTTTGATGCAGTTCTTTCCTGAACATTTCCTAGCAAATTGGAAGATGGGCTAGATGAAACTATTACAAAGCAGACACACTGCTTGAAAAAAATGTACTCAGAATAATATGCATTCTTATCAACATTTTCTATCAAACCAAGCAAGTATTTTATGTAGGCTCCCACAAGAATCTACCTTGGGGCCAGTTCTGTTCAATAATTTCATTAGCAGTTGCAATGATGGAATAGCATGCATACTAATTTGCTGATGACACCAAGCTGGGCGGGGGTGTTATAAGCTTTTTGAAGGACGAGTTTAGAATTCAAAATGATCTTGACAAATTGGAGAAATGGTCTGAAATCAATAAGATGAAATTAAATAAAGACAAGTACAAAGCACCACACTTAGGAAGGAAAAAGTCAAATGCAAAATATAAGCTTGGGGATAACGAGGGAGGCACCAATGGCTGCAGAAAAGGATCTGGGCTTACAGGGAAACACTGCCTTAACATGAGTCTGAAGCATGAAGCTTCTGCACAAATGTGAAACTGTTCCGAGGTGTATTATGAGGAGTGTCAGGTAAGATATAGGAGTTAATTATTTGTATTCCATGCCACTGAGGCCTCAGCTGGGTTGCTGGGTTCAGTTTCATTCCTCTCCTTTAAGAAGCATGGAGACAAATCAGAGAGAATTCCCAAAGAAAAACAGCAAGAATACAACAGTTCAGACACTCCAACTTTGGATGAAAGGCTCAAATATGGTTTGCTTCCTTTAGAGAAAAAAAAAAAAAAGGAAGAATCAGGTGTCACATAATAATGGTATGAAAATGTAAAAAGGCTGTTTGGACAGTGACTAACTATACTCCTTGTCCATTTTGATAACAGAACAATAAATAGTTAAATTTCCAATATAAGAAAATTATATTATATATTAGGAAACATCTTCCACTTCTCAGGCTACCAGGTTACTGGAAAAACTTCCGAAGTTTTTAGAAACCTTTACTAGAGGTTTCAGAAGAGGCTGGGTAGTCTCTCAAAAATGGTCTGAAAATACATGGTCCTTCTGCAGAGTAGGTTTTGGGAATAAAGTGCCCCCGATGTTTCTTCCAGTCTTATGATTGTATGATTTTTGGGGAAGGCTTTCTGGATAGTCTGCCTACCTTTTTAAGTAGTGATCTTTCATGCTGAATTCTTCTTTTCTGAACAGATACATCACCATCCTGTTTCCAACAAAAAATGATTGGATTTAGGGCTCTCACTGAAGTGAGTCGTCAAAATCCTCCTAACTTTATCTGTTGGCCCAAACAGTGTGTTTAGGAGACTGGTCAAAAAAAAAAATGTCTTTGGTTTAGTAACTGTGAAAGGCTGGGATTTACTATGCGTCTTCAGAAAATACATGATGTGAATCCTCCTACCTGACTTCTGCTGAAGAGCAGATGTTGGTGTATTTATCAAACAAAGATGCCTTGAGCTAACACCTATGAGGACACTAATGGTCCATTACACTATTTAAAGAGTGGTACAGACTGTTTATCTGGTGTTGTTAACCAGTTGTACTTCATATGCTAATCACATCAGGCAAACAACATGTCATATTTTTTTCATTACACCAATTTCCAGGGTTAGTTATTTGCTCTAGGCTAATCCTGTTAGAGCTCTATCTTGGCAGAGTCACTATTGGCAAGGGAAAATCCAGAAGGAGGACAAAATTTCTTCTTGTCCTGCCAAACATGGTCTTGGCTCACAAGGTTACAAGGTTATTAAATTCTGTATAAGCAGCCAGCAAAGTGCAAATGTCCATTGCACAGTTCTGCAGATAATTGGCTTAGTGGTAATGCTCTCCCTGGCATGGAGAAGAGCTAAGTTGAATACAGTATCTGGAACAAGGGTAGGAAATCACATTGTGACAGAGCTCCAAACCTGGGCTGCAGTCCTGCTTGGAGTTCAAAACATAGTGCAGGCGAAACCAGCATTAAAGCTCGACAGGCCATGTAGGTAGAAATGACCGCCCTTGCAATGCCAGGTAAAGTTACCTCAAAGAGCAGAAATTCGTCACCTGTCTGCACTGAAGAAAATGCAGCTCATCCTCTCTCAAATGCATTTGACCAGTTACCCACTCTTTGCTCAGGCAGAAGGTGGCTTGCGGGGACTGTCTCTTGTGACACCTCGCTGCCCTCAGGGTGATGCAGAATTGCACCTGCCCCTTCCCTGAGTGCACCAGGCACACACATATGGTAAAGTTTAGAACTTCTTGTGGGATTCATTATTTTGCTGCCTTGCATTGCTTTAATGGCTTTAATATATTAAGTCCTAAATAGCATTTTTTTTTTTCCTGAAGGATCATTACTTTCCCAAGGCCATACTGCTCCAGGAGAGATCTGCAAGAAGCTGCTATTCCCTCTGCTTCAGATGGGCCTTCAGACACCCAGAAGTCCCCTTTCAGTTAAGGGAATTGGGGCTTTAGAGCATGCCCTCTCACTGTTTTGTTTGCCAGAGGAGAGAGAAGTCTCTGGGCACGTAGCTTTGTCTTTACTTGATCTTGAGCCTGATAGCTGAGGGGTTTGGGTTTTATTCTAGTCAACTTATTTACAGTATAAACAGATGTATAATTCTGTGCGTGTTTGTGTGTTTCTGCACGCAAGGGTGTATGTGTCCATGGGTGAACAAATATCATGTTCAAAAGATCTTATCTCTTCTACTATTTTAATTTGCAAGCAGTTCTAGACATTTTATAAATAACTGTTGTAAAACCAAAACAGTGGTTCCAGGTACCCCACAGAGCGGTTTGCAAAGGGCAAACAAACAGCCTAACGGAGGGGGAGGTGGCAGTGGCTCCCCTTGAGAGCCCGGCCTTGAGGACCAGGGTGAGTACTGACCACATCGGCTCCACACCCTGGGAACCAGCACCTCATCCTGCTGGGATTCCCCCCAGAGATTTAGGGAATTCAGCTCCAACAGTGTCAAGCAGTGCGCAACAGGAAACACCAGGAGCTGTGTTTGGGTAGAGTTGTTGCCCAAAATGTCAAAAGCTTTCTGTAAAATGTGCAGGAGATACCTATTATAGCAGCCTTCTGGTATGTACAAACTACCTACATCTTTACTCCAAACCCTTAACTTTATTAGCCTTTACGGATTTATTAACCTTATCAAGTTCTTCTAAATGAATGACTTGCTTTATTTTTTTAGCAGATGGTCCAGACTATTAGTGAACCAGTTTATGGTGTGTATTGGATATGCAGGATTAATGTCTCTTTGAGGGCAGCAGCTGCTTAGAAAACTCTTTTTTTTTTTTCCTTAGTCTACTATTTACTTCTCCTGATAGACATGGACTCTATTCATTGCTCTTTTATATAATTTAAAGTATTCAAAGCCTGCCTTGTTTCCCCCACTCCTTGATGGTGCGTTGTAGGTGTCATCTGGCAAAGAAGCTATCCCTGTGTCACTCAGCTTTCTGCAACAATTTGTACAGATGACTAAAACTGTTTTGATTACTTATGGTTGGCATATGACAGTTATTTCAGTGTGCACATTTCAATATTTATTTCAGAATATTAAATATGACTGTAGTCCAACTCCATGGTTTTTTTTTCTTCCTTTAGAATGCAATAAAAGATATAATAATATTTCTATATAAAAACTTTCTGAATATTACTTGTCATCCTTGGAATCAAAGCCAGGCATGCGGCAGGAATTCCATCTGGGTTTTATAAGAAGCTAAAAGTTTATGAACAAAAAGAAAAACTACATAACAAATCTTCAGTAAAAATGGTGGCTGCAAGTAGAAGAAAAAACATCATAGATAAGAGTTGCATTATCCAGAAAAGGGTTTAAATGAGAGTGAATCGAATCACATCATTTCAGGATGATACGAATTTCAGATCATAACAGAAAAACAAAAGACTAGAATTTCAAGAGAATCTAGCAGCATTGTCAAAAAACTCACATAATGACAAATAGTACAGATAGTAGGTGTTAAATTAGCTGATAGCAATGCAAGGCAGTAGGCTGCCTTTGCCTTACTACTACAGCACTCTAAATCAAATATGACAAATCATAAGAGATAACACAAACCACACCATGAATGCCTCATTAAAAAAGTTTCCACAGGAAACACAAAGGCAGGTCAAATAAATGTTAAGCTGTATTAAGAAACTGACAAAGCACAGTACCAAAGCAGAAGAAAACCAAACACATCTGATGCTGGTCACTGCAGATCCATTAATTCACATTGCAGGAGGTCTGTTGGGTGCATAATTCCCAATATTCTGGCTAAAAATAGTACTGCAGAAACCAGTGATAAGGAAAATATTGCGGAAGGATTACATGCATAGAATGCAATCTTCTCCATGAGGAGAGATTTTAAAAATGAGGACAGACAAATGAGGAAGCAGATGATGCAGGAAACAGTTCAGGAACTCAGGTCCACTAATGCCACCTTCAAACATAAGAACAGCAACCGCCATGGTGGTTGAATCTGAAATTCCCCCTGGACAATCCTTCTCTGTACATCACATAGATGTTGTATGCCACAAACAGCTCCCAAAACTTAGCAAGATCTAGGCACTTAGGTGGGGAATGGCGCAAGTTGGCTTTATTGCTCTTTGACGCATTGCCTCGCGATGGGGAGAACGTCTGCCACCATACTGCAGGCCTCACTGGCACTAACTGTTGTTATATTAGCCAGGATAAAAAATGTACAAGGCACATATGCCCTCCTGCCTTGGGATATGGGCTTTCCATGACTTGCTTTGCAATGGAGAAGAGAAATTCTCTACACAGTGCTCTCTACACAGCAGAGTGTGTACAGCACTGTGGAGCTTCCTTTAGGAGACACAAGGTTTAAAACCAAAGTAGTTGTACCAAACCCGTTTGTGGACACAAACCGGATGCAGCAGGTCTGATCAAGTGCGGTGTGATCCCCAGGTTTCTGTGGATCATAGTTTTCACTTCATCTTCTGGGAGGAGACAGGAATGCATCAATCGGTGCGTTTGCTCCTTGACAATCCTTTCTTCTAGCATTCAAACTGCTAAAACCTAGTATGAATTTTAAATGAAGGATATGGTGGGGAGAACGCATTTCTTTTTGTTAGTGGTTGTTTCTTTTAAGCCTCATTATTATTCAGTTGCCATGGTTTATCTGATTTTGTTAAGTACACAGGGAGATATGACACTGATTGGGCACTTAGAAATAAACTGCCAGGTAGGCATAGTGATCCTGCGGAAAGTGGAATATTAATATTTTTAGAGTTGGTAAACGCCTACTACATTGGTCAGCTAAAATCAGGGCCCCTTTTTTCTTGACTATTTTAGATAACTGACTGTCAAGAAATACTACTTTATGTAACAAAACTCTTTACCTTTAAGAAGGATTCTTATTTAACTAGAAGAGAATAGAAACTTGGCAGAATTATTTCTTCTCTACATACAAAAGCGTATGTTTAGACCAAAGCACAAACTTTGGTTTCAGGTGTAAGATTCACAGTACTTGCTTATTTGTGTTACAGTTTACGTCTTGCTGTAAAAGCTGCCCTATGCTAGCACTTCTGCACTTCTTAGGAAAATATATGTGCATCACTGCCTGCAGACATCTCCAGAGCCCAGTGATCCACTGCAATCTCAACCTCTTATTTAGAAGTCCTCTAGTGTGGGGAAAAAAAGAGGATATTTGTATTTCAACCTGGATATGTCAAGAGTACCCCAAATTCCTGCATGCTGCACCCTGAACACAGAGTTGTCTGCAAGCTCGGACAAGAGCACCAAGCACCAGGACGTGGATTCTCCTGCACCGTGTTGTGGGTGAGATGCTCCAGGCAGCCTTTCTTGCCACCTTCCATCTCACATCTCTGCGCTGCTGGGTGGGCATTATGAAAACGACTAACACGCCCAGTTATCAAGCAAAATTAGGATCCAGCCATGCACCTATTGCCTGCCACGTAGCGAGTGCCTGGGCAGAGAGAGTTTGCGTCTGCATTGTGGTGGAACCTGCCTTTGGTGTAGCCATGTACCTGGCCTGACTTTAAGCAATTAAATAGCGCGTCTGGCTCAGAGAAGTGGCAGTGTGGTTAAGTTGTGAGCTCCTGCTTTAGAGCTTTATTGCTCATGGCAGATTACTCAATGTCTTGCAAGATCAGTTCCGCAGGGGTACAGGCTGTGTGTGTGAGTGCCATCGCAATGCTTTCCCAGGTCCCAGGACTCTGCCTGGGAGTGTTGTGTCATCCTGCATGGGAGGTAGAAACACAGCTGTGGTTTATAAATAATAAAAATCTTGTAATTCCAAAATATTTGTATCAAATGCAAAAGCTACGTGCTCAGGTAACTCACAGGCTAACCAGTACTCTTTGGCTATGTTGTTAAAGAAGGGCTTGTGTGCTTATAGGTGTAGCACTATGTCTCTGTGTAGGGGTTTTATACACATTTTCATCCCCCATCATTTGAATAAAAGGCTTATAGTAATAGTCTGCAAGCAGGGCTTTTGTGTTATTCTGTAAAGATATTAAGGGGATCTAATTTTTTATTACCATGACTTCCTAGAATTTGTAACTACATTTTCTCCTAAATAAATTAATGCACTTTTTATGTCTTTCAGCTTTAATAGCCATGATAAAATTAGTAACAAAGGTAAGTAATTCTAAATGCAGGAATAAGATGAATTTTAATCCATGGGAGAAAAGTAGTTTACCAAAATCTCCAACAGTAATATGTTTTCTCTTTCAAATCTAATCTATTAAATATTCATTTTCTCCTCTGTTTAAATATGTTTCTTCATAAGCTCTAATTATTTCTGTGCTCAGTGAGGTATCTGCTTGAGACAAAAACTCTCTCTGAATCCATTTTGTAACAGCACCAATATAGCGTATTATACAGACACAGAGCCTTTTGGCTTCACTGGCCTTGAGGAAGCCCACGCTGATCCTTACAGGACGTGTTATGGGGCTCACGACCTCATCACTTTCCGTGTGGTTCCAGAGAGACTGCAAAAGGCACAGGCAGTGCTTCTGGTTACGTTTGGAAAAGGATGCAAGCTTTTGCAAACTGCATAGACCTTGTTGTTGCTCAGGCAAAATTTTTAAGAGTGACATTCTTGTCATCTGTGGTGCATTTCAGGCTCACATCCTTTCTCTGCCAAGTCAATTAAAAATAGGTACTGCTCCACTGGAAGGAACTCAAGGGTAGACAAGGAAGATTTATGATTACAAAGTAGACCTGTAGCCTCCAGGGCAATCTAAAATAAACTTGATGCAAGATGTACATAGTCAACAGAGAGAAGAAACTCCATGGAAGCACCAGAAGATATCCAGAAGGTAAGATCAAAAGAAAGAGCAGCAAAGTGATTCAGGTGGCCAGAGTCATGTCTTTTTAAAAGAGCCTGTTTTACTAGGGGATTTCCTAGGGGTGGAGTCCTCTAAACAGTTAACTGAGGGTATGGTTTTCTAGAGACCCTTGAAGAGGCACTGGGCCAGGTGCTCCAAACCAGATCAGGTGAAACACAAAGGGTAATATAGCCTTACAGTAACGGAAGGACACAACATCCTGTAGGACTGGAGGGAGGTCGGTTACACGGCTGCAGTTAAGTTAACCGAGGGTCAGAGAGCTTGCCTTACAAAGGGAAGTTATAAAAACTAAATAATGGATAATGTAGGGAGGCAAAAAAAGGCATCTGAGCAGGTAGCAGGCTTCTAAGGGCATGAACCACTGTACAGAGTTTAATTAGAGATATAGGATGTGCTGATGCATAAGCTTTAGCCCTTTGCTTCTACAGGCAGCTGCAATGCAACCTCACCAGCCACTGTGTCAATCTACACCTTCAAAGCACTTAGTTCTTTTGGGCCTCTAAATTGCTCAGTGTGATCCATAAGGACTGGGAAAAGATGAAGGCTTGGAAGACCACGGAAAGAGGAATGCTTGAAAATAAGAAATGGCATGTTTGGGCCAAACATGAGTAGTGGTTTTCTGAGAGCAACATGTGTGGGGCTGGGGAAGCGTTTTATGAGGGGGAGGACTGAAGCTCCTCAGGCATAAAATGACTTTCTGGACATCTTACAGAGGGCAACAAACCTCAAAAAAAAAAAAAAAAAAAAAAGAGCAGAGAGTCAGTTGTGTCTAAAGAGAGAAGTGTATCTTCAGCTTCAGCACTCTGAGAGACTTCATGTTACTCTCTGATCCTCTGATCTGGATTTATGATTCAGACTCTTACCCTGGTTGCCTGGACCAATGTTTCAAAGAATGAGCAATTGAGAAGGGGATGAAAAAATGGGTGTGTAAGAAAGGTGTAAGAGGGTAGGAAAAGAATGAGAGAAAGGGAAAAAGAAGAGTGGAGAGCAAGAGACCTGGCATGAATCTGGAGGTTAATGGATAGGAGACTTACCATAAAACTTCAGGACTCAGTCCTCCCCTGAATAAGCTTATAGTATAAAATATATTGCAGCAGGGTCTGACATTCAAGTGAATGACCTAGCCACTGTGGTGTGGAGTTATTCATGCTCTTTACCTCAAAGATTAGCTACTTAACCCATAAATCTTTCCAGGAAAACACAGATGCAAACAATAAGGTTCTTAATGGAGTTTATACACAAACATCTATTGCTCAGTTCAGTTGCTTTAGCATAGACATCTAGAGCCATGTGAGATCCCTCACCTGCTGCTTCAGGGGAGTACCAACTTTGTGCAAGCCCTGTGGTGCATCTGCAGGCTACATGCAGGCTACAGGGGTGGTTAGATGTCATACTGGCACATCTGTACCTCCGTGTCATTAAGAATTACAGACCTTAAGAACTAGACCATTCAGATCCTGGAGGAATGGGACGTGCAGCCCCATACGGCCCTGTAATAAGCAACATTACCCTAGAAGGGACACCAGAGGAGCATCTCCCAGAGCCACTCTTAGAGAAGAGAAGACCCACTAAAGTTTGGAAAAGGTAGGAAAATGTCACATAAAGCTCCCCAAACATTATAGGGGGAAGCTGTATAAAGACTTCTATATAATAGGGGCAGGAGCATAGCCCTTTTGCACCCTAAGGCAGCAGACAATGAGAAAAACACATTCCAGCTCAGCTAGTAAATAAGATGAATATTTAATATAAGCAGGATAGCTGGAAAATGGTGAAAGAGCTTTTCGCAGTTGTCTGTATGTATGAAAGAGGGAAAGATGTTCCCTAGGCTGGTAAAAAAAATCTGACAGACAGTGATTGAGCTATGAATGACATTGCAGCAGTCAGAAGGACCAACGTACCCTTAGGGCAGGAGTCAGTGCCAGGAGTGCCTGTGCTCATGAGGGCAAAGAGGGTGGGCAGGGATACCAAGAACACCCAGGAAAAGCTAAGACTGTCACCCCAGTATCAAGACCTTCACATTTGGTTGAATAGCATTTGTATTTTTGAATGATCCATGTGTCCCACAGCCATGCTCTGGGGAAGTTTCCTGTTGCAGCGTGCTCTGTAGTCCAGAGCCTGAACAGTGTGACCACATGCCCCTCTTGTGGCCTGCATATCTAGTAAACACTCTACCAAATGCAGCATTTGTTGCATTTTATTAAAATACCATTGTAGCCTCTTAGTGACTTTCAGAAATCAGGCCATTGCCTGATCAATGTAGTTATGTTTACTTTTATTTCAGGGATTGATTTTGATGCTTTAGGAGGATAACCAAATGGCTGATAACAGTTGACTCTCTTTGACATTGCAGCATTGAGTAGTTTGACTATAGCCTGAACCAGTAGCTCCCTGCATCTTTTAAATTTCATTTGTGTTCAGACCTGGGGCAATTTTTTTTACCCCAAACCTGTGAATGACATTTTGCCTATGTCACTGTTCTTTTATAAGCTGAAAACTGCGACTGATACACAGAGAGACACAGCACTGGAATCAAGAGCCACACTACAGATCTGAGAAGATGGCATTGCCCTTATCATGCCCTTACTTGCTGTAAAAGGACTCAGTATGAAAGTGGCATGCAGCATCCTGCTTTCCTGTTATTCAGTGGTTTCCAAAAGAGATGTGCTCTGGTTACATGTTCCAGTTTCTAGCCCTGCAGACACACAGGCTCTCTGACTCAAACTGTCGTCTTTCTTTCTTATGTATCATCACTGGCACCGAAGTGCTGTGAGTCACTTCTGTCCTCGGAGGCAGTGTCCAACTGCTTTCCTGCAGCCCAGATGCAGAATGCTAGGATTCGGTAAATGGCTCAGTTGATGATGTTTTACTATGAAATGCATCTTGCTAATATCCCACTATAGCGTTGGCTCTTCTGTGGGAGCAGAACTAAAATAGCATTTAAAATATTTTTAGCCCTCCACGATGGCCCTGAAACAGAGAATGAGTACGGGAGAAAGCATGGTATTGATATAGTCGCTTTTCAGAGTGGTGTTAAGACTTGTGACTCCCAAGTTACTGTACAAGCCTCCTTGGCTATGGTTTTGCCCTTTATGGACTGTATCCATCACCTCATCCCATGGAGAGGAGACCTGGTTGTCAGGCTGGTGCTGCTGGCTTCATGTGTGCGAGTGAAGAGCATCCCCACGTACACAAGCTTCCTCCCAACTACCAACCCACGCAAGGAGGTGTCTCTTGAAGATACCTATCCAACAGAAGTGAGGCTTTTTATCTGACCTATCTTTATTATTACTATTGTTTATTTTTTTCACTCAATACCTGGAGGTACAAAATATATTTAGTTAGGAAGATAAAGCTTTTATGGCACTCTGAATAGTTTCCTGTAAAAAAATGTCATTTCCCAGAAGACATAGAAGTCCCAAATCTCTCATAAGTCATCCCAAGACATTTTTGTTACAAAGTAAATGAGAATCCAGAGCCATTTAACCTTCTTTTAGCCCTACTTTTCATCAGATCATCTACAGCTGAAGAAAATCCTGTCCGTGATAGGATATCATATTTAATAGATTTCCATATATGCCTTTCCTGGACCTCGACACTCCCTTTCCAGTACTTTCCAATACAGGTAATATAACTTATGCCTCTCTAAATCTTTTCCAATGCTTTTTTTTAATATACCACAATCAGCTCTAAAAGCCCAACTCTAACAGCAGTGGTTCAATAGCTTCTCAATTGCCTTGAACTTCTTCAAAGTGTACTTAAAAGACAGGATGTGGTGAGACAGATAATGGGATATGGGGTCTTTCCCTTGCAAGCTGCCAGCTTGAGACAAGCACTCATGAGGCCATCTTGACCGTAAAAAAAAGGATATGAAATGTGCTCGTAACCACATTCATTTTCTAATGGCCTGTTGCTTACATGAAAATGCCTGCAATTGCACTGGACAGAGATACTCTGCAGCCCGAGCAAGGAGCAGCCAGTGGAGATGAGAAGAGCATCCTCATGCATCCTCATGTAGGATTTGTGAAGATCTATTCAGAAGTCCCCTCTGCCTCATTTAGATCCTTATTGCCATCAAAACAATTGAAAAGTAAACTGCAAATATGAAACTATGGTCCCAGAAGTAGCTAAGTGGTTTCCAAGTATATTTAAGTTTCAAAGACTTAATAGCTTGTAAAGCCAACTTGTTATTTTATGAGACAATCATTGTTTGATTTTAATACTTTCAGAAGTCACTTGGGGAAGAAAAATCATATCTCAACTCATTCTACTCCCATGGTAGCACTGTTACCATCCAGTGTCACCACAGTTTATTTCCAGGAATGTATGGCAGAAGAATACTGAATAGCAAACAAAGCTACATTAGTCCCAGCAGTTTATCATTAAGTCAACTGACCTTAACAGCAATATTCTGCTGCCCCCCAGGGGAAAGAAGTAACATCATTGATGGACTTGAGTGACCTGGATCACATATCCGTCAGCTCTGGAGCTGAACTCCTGCCCCCGGACCTGCTCTGATAAGCCTGCTGCCTGGGAAACAGTGGGCTGCTCTGGGAAAGAGTGTTTTGAAATGCAGTGTTTGAAGGACAGAGCCAGAGGCTGAAAAAATAGTGGGTGCTGTGAGATTCTTTATTGTCATTTCACAGAAGGAAATATTGAGTGATGATAACTTACCTGGGTGCACAGCAAGAGAGGAGAGGTAATGCATATGTATGAGCAATTTAGATGTTTGCAGAAACAGCAGTACTAATGTCAATAAGCATAAGGATAACTTTCCATTGTCAAACAACATACATTATTTAACAATAATATATGTGCATACATAAGTTAGTGCACTGTGCATATTTGTGGTCTTTCTTTTACTTCTGGAAAGTGTTTGTTAGTTGTGCAAAAAAAGTTGTGCATGAAAATGCATGAGTCTAATCTACCACACAATTGTCTCTACTGCCACATACAAACAGTTAGTGTTCAAAACAATAGCTCTCCTCTGCTTAGGATCATTCTTGATAAATGATTTCTGAAGGTCACAGCACATGTCAAGGAGGTTAGAGCTGCAGAAGACTATTTTTCCATAAATTCCTTCGGTCTGCCTACCCAGCACTCTCTTTTGTACTAAAGTAAGGAGCTTGTTGCCTAATCCAGCATTAAATGATTCTGGAAAATTACTTAGGCCAATTGGAGCTGATTTTCAATAATCAGTTTTGTTACTCTAAACATTTGCATATGAGTTTTTGCAGATGGCTTTGTGTTGTTGTGCAGCATGTGGCTATTTTGCTGGCAAAGTACCAAGGTACCAAGGTATCGGAGTGTGCAGACTGAGACCATGGTATCTACCCCCTCACACACCTTGGCTCTTCCACGTTCAGAGGTAAGGTGGTTGGTAATGCAGGTAACTGGAAACCAAAAACAAAAACACCAGATCTTCAGAGGCAATCACAAGAACTAGCAGTTGTATTTAGTATGTTTGATTCACAGAGACATAATCACATGAACCAGTATTAGGCTATTTTTCCAGTTTCAGGAGGAGACTTTCTTTCTCAGAAATAAAAGCACCTATCAAAAAGTTACGGCAACAAAAAATGAACCTGAGTAAGCCTGGATAATTCTTAGAGAAATCTAACACACATGGAAACTCTGTTTTATTGAGGGTAAGAAAGGACATTCAAATATTAAGATTTCAAAACCAGGCCCTCAAGGTTAGGGAATACCTGTGCACAAGGGCCAGAACAAATGGCCCTTTTATTTTATTCTCATAATTTTAACTCACATGTTTCTCTGATGTTTCTGCCAGCCCTGTTTATCCGCTCCCTCTGCAGCAGCCCTGGCACGCGGCAGCCCCAAGACCCTGTGCTCCCCAAGACTTCTCTGTTGGGGCTGCTAAACCTCCACAGCCTGTGTGTGCACTGAGCTTCCCATGGAGTCTCCTAACTGATCCAAACTCAAGGAAGCTTTCATGGGAGCAGAAAAGTGCATATCCCTGGCGTGAGCATGATCCTTTTGCCAAATTGCAAGTCTGTGCTTGAAAGCACAAAGGAGCTCATCAAGGAACCACTTAAGATAATTTATCTACTTTTTTTAGAATGGGCAAAATAATAACTATCACATAGTCTTTCTCCTGGTAACAGCTGAATTGTAGGAGTTTAAAAAAAAAAAAAAGGAAAAAAAAGATTAAAAAAAAAAAGATTTTAAAAAAAAGATAAAAAACTACAAAGCAAGGCAGACAGCTGCCAATGGAAAAGTCAGCCTGGAATGTCTAAATCTAGTTGATTTACCAGCAGCTAAAAACAGGCCCTTAATTTTAGAGAATCAGAGATTACCTGCAGTTCCCACTGGGACAGGATACGCCCTTAAGGCTCTTCCGTGAACGTAGCCCCCCAGCCCTTCCCTCTGCACCGATCTGCTTCCCAAAATAAGGTGAGGTGGCCTTAAAGTGCAGGACTGCCCCCATTTCAGCAGGGCCCGCAAGCTGTGTTTGCAGCAGGAGGTCCACAGGGGCTTCCTACAGTACTGAGCTTGATGAACCTAACAAATCAATCTAGTCTTTACATGTTTTATAAACCTATCATTCAGAAGACCCCACTGCATAAAAACATAGCTAGCTCTCCTACCGCTGCTTCTTGCTCTTTCTAGCGGCTCCAGATCATTCTCATCACATCCCATTAGAGTCCCCATATTCAAAAGACAGCTGGACACAATCCTGGGCAGTGAGTTGTAGGTGACCCTGCTTGAGCAGGGGGGTTGAACTGCAGAATCTCCAGAAGTCCAATCCAGCCTCAAGCATCCTGTGATTCTGTGATCTCTACCATTAAGACAAACTAATGTCTGACCTATATTCTCCAAAGTAGTATTCTTCAGATCAGAAGTACATTTATTATGTATGCATTGAATTAGAAGTAAAAGCCATGTTAAAGATGGTGTTTATTCATCCTTCCTATCTATTTCCAGTATACGTGCAGGATTGCATGGTCTTGACACATTTGGATAAGGTCTATTAAAAGTTCCCATCTGTGCTAAGAAGATTTGAAAACTTTGCAGCCAATGCAAGAACCCTGACAAGCTTATTTCATATTATGTACACTTGGTTTTATCTTAAACTGACTGTAATTTGTTAAGATATGCTACACAAAGAAATTAAACTATAAACTTTAAAGCATCCATCAATTTCAATTTGATTTGTTTAAAAAAAAATAAATTATGGGTTAACTTGGAAGGTAATAGAATTCAGAGAGAAAGTACTTGCGATAGAAGGAGTCCCTTTATACATTAATTTTCATTTTTGGTGAGATGAAGTTTGAAATTAGATTCAGATTGCAAATTATAGCTTTGTATGGGCTCCCTATTGCTAGCTCGTGAAATACTTAGATTCCTGAGGATGAAGCAATTTTCCTTCCTATAATAGACTGCAAAAGCCATATTTCCCACTGGTAGAATAATAGGTCTGCAGCTTGAAGTGAGAGGGAGCCATGAATTTGCTCCTTGACTTGGTCACCAACAGGGATGCATTAAACTAAAACGTGATGCTCGAGTCTACCCTGTCTTTTTCACTTCCATATCACGGCTAAACCTGTGATCTGAACTCCGTGAAAGTGGCTGCCCGTGGGCTTGTGCTCTGTGCATGCCTCATTTGCCTTCCCCGAGCACTGCTGACTCCTTGCTTGGTGCAAGCTTCGGGGCTCACAGGCACCCAGTGCAGGGGGGAAACACGTTTGTCTCCCTGCAGAAACCGATGGACTCATTTTGCAGAGAAGACCCATTACATGTAGGGCAGGCAGAACCCTGGAGGGGCAAGGTTTATGGCAAGAAAGCAGATGTGCTATGCCCCGTAACCCTGGAGGTAACAACACTATGTTTGTAAATTGTCTTCTGGCTGTTTCCTAAGCAGCCGTTCTTGTTCTCATCCGTTGTTGTTGCCTCGTGGCGGGGAAGCTGGGAGCGCTGCACGCGCCGGCCGCTGCACAGGGCCTGGCGGCAGCGGCCGTGGCAGGGCCCTCGGCTGGGCACGCGACCCGACAGCCTCACCAGCCAGCGCTTAAGTAGCACAAGAAGGGCCTCTGCTTCCCCGCAAGGAACACAGATAAACACAACTACGAAAATATCTCCCTCTCTAAAAAAAATCATTGGAGCAGATTTAAAAAAAAAAAAAAAAAGAACAGTGAAACTCCAGAACTGTGGAAAACAACTGGTGAAGGTTTAAGCTGAATGCCAGCAAGAAATGGATGCAGGAAAAAGAGAGAAATTAGCATAGTGCCTGACGTTTGCTTGTTCTGAAGCGTTTTCTGTTTTTAGTAGCTCTCACTTAGCTCAGGCTGATAATGAAACTGTGTTATTGCATGAAAAATGAGGAATAATGGTGAAGTGAAACAAGTGTCAGATGCGCTTCCAGAGTACAAAACAGGCTTAGCAACTGATCACATCTTCCAAATTTAGCAATTGATATTTCTGAGTAGAGACCAGATCGGGACTGGGAACTGGGACAGAATATTTAGGTGGAAGCTCCAGCAAGGCTCAGAATTAATCTTCAACAAAACAAATTTAGAATTTTCTAAGCTAAATTGAAAACCAGTCTGATATAAAGTCCACAGAATGTGACCAGCTCTCTGACACCCAGTCAAAAATCAGACACATTACATGAAAAGGATGTAAAATTTGAAGTTGCAGCCCCCGAGAAACAATATCAGAAGCTACATATCCTTTGCTAAACATCACAAGCTGTGACAAGGTCTAGCCTTTGGGAAAAAATGCAAGAATTACGGTGGAATACATTGCTCAATTAAAGTTTATGAAGAGCCACGATCACAGGGTATTTTATACGGACAAAAACACAGCAGCAGGAGCACTGGAAACCTTTGTATAATGGATGTCATAGAGGGAGATGGAGCCTGAAAGCAAATGGAGTTTTTATTCATTTTTAACGGAACAAAGGTGAATAAACCAACATGTTGCTAAGAACTGCTTTATTAATACTAAAAGAACAAACCCAGGGAGCAGAAAGCAAATGGGTAAAGTTTAGGATTCAGAGTGTGAAATCTACCGTCTATGAAGTGGGATGGGACCTGCAGGAGGAAACAGTTGCAAAAAGGCTTCGACCTAGGGAAGATTTGTGCATTCTTGTGTTGACAACACGCTGGTCCTTTAGTCACATTAAGAGCATGCACTCGCTTGGGAGACTGGGAATTAAAGTAAAAGGGAAAGAGTGTGGGGATATATTCCAGGGAATAGGGAAGCTGCTAAGAGCATACAGAGTGGAGTCTTAAGGAAATTGCAGCCCTGTGATTCCTGTCTTTAAGAATGTTTTTGTCACTGTAGGACAAAAGAGCAAAAGAATAAAGGACAATTTTGCTACTTTGGAAATCTTAACTAATCAAAAGAATTAAGGGCACTTGTCCCTTCTATCCCTTCTCTTTGTACTGATATTTTTCAGTCCTCACTGAATTGCCATGGAAGGACGAGTCAAGGCCTAGCCGCAAAACAATAAAATCTCGTTGAACTGAAGAAAAACAATAAAGTCGAGTTGTATCAGGAAGCTCAGAAGATCATCTGGAAGTAATAGGAGAACACATCTGACAACAACATTGTGTTTTGGAAATGTTCAGTGATGCTTCCCTAGAGGAATCAAAATATTAGGCCACAAAAATAGATCCAGGGTTGTCAGGCAAAGATTGCGTCTTTTTGGTGATCTGGGTGTCTGACTTTATAGGACTTTGAGTAGGATGTGAAAACAGCAAGGGTGAGCAGAAGTGTGTGGCCAGTTTCTGGAGAAGTTGCAGTTCAGTGCATTTGAATTATGTTGAGATATTTTTCTTGTCACTGGAAGATGCACAGGGAGGTGCAAATCACACTGTGAAAAACCTATGGCAGAGGCCTGCTTACCTTTGCAAAAGCTACTTCTTGAGGCAGGAGGAGAGATTGGCTGGACGGCTGGTCCGACTTCATATGGTAGACAACTACTTTGTGAACAGAATATAAATCAGAGAGGATTTGGGGGAGGCAGACACACTTGTAAAGCTCTTGTCAGGAATGCGGTGAAGCAAAGACCCGAGCAAAATGATGTCCATGTCAATCTGATTTGAAAAAACAAAACCTGTCTAGCCCTAGCCAAAACACGGACAGACAGCTGACTGCTAGAGCTGTTGCAGGCTGCAACTCTGCAGAAGGCGATTAAGGCTCTTAGCAGGTGGTTGGGATGGCATATTCCCAAACTTTTTATCAAAGTATACAGAATCTGTCAAAAGGAGATGAATTTTTGTCTGAAGGCAGTAGCAAGACAAATGGTAAGGTGTTAAGAATAATTTTAAGGAAAATACGAAAGGCATTATTGCTGTGTTTTACTTTATCTTTGGGTGAACAGCAACATGGAAGAAATCACCTGCATACACCAAACCTTATTGCATATACCAATGACAGGAGGCCAAGACAAGTACTAGAGCCTAGGCTGGTGGCAGAGAAGAAAAACTGATTCCTTTGTGCAAAGTACATTTATTTCTGGTTTTGGAAAAATACAACTTGGTTGTCTGAGAACTGCTTGCCTTAGTTTCTGCTAGGGCTGAGTGAGCTGACAGAACAACAGCTACTTGGGCTGCAGGCTACGGGGAAAAAGTCCAGAGAAAACACTATTTTAGAAGCACCAAGAAATTCATGTTATCCCCATTCGAGGGAGAATCAGAATCAGAAATCACACCTACTCAGGTCAGTTTGTGTCTGGACTTTTCCATGCAGCAGCTCCAGGTAGCAGAGCCCAGTGCCAGGTTACAAAAGCAAATCTGAGTTGCACCAGGGAAGTGCCAGGTGCCCACTCTTGAAGTGTCACTCAGCAGAAGTTCAAAGCAACAGTGCCCACCTGTTGCAAACCCGTGCCAGAGTCACTGGAAACTTGAAGTTATGCAGCACAAAAGAAAAACGTCAGTTTGATTTGGAAACCGAGAACTCCCAAGTCTTTATAAAAATAAAGCTGTGCATACCTACACTGCGAACTAGTGACTATAGGCAGCAGCAGGCATGAAGTCATATATGAAGCTGCTATTCAGACTGGTGCATATTGTGAGAAACCAGTGACACCATTTTTAGACTCAAAAGGGAAAGAAATAAGCAGTATGAAATTAGACATTTGTTACATGGTTCACAAGACCTCCTCAGGCTGGTACAGGCAACAAACATATAATCAGATTCAAGAAAATAATAATACTAATCAGTAGCTGCACAGCTTCTACAATAAGGCAAAGATGAATCTTTAAACGAGACTTCAGGGAAGATAATAACATAATTTTGTAGTTACTCCAAAAGCATGGGAGAAAGCATGGCATTGTGTGTTAAAAACGAATGTAAAAAATGACCACTGATAAAAGATACTTTGAGATATTCTTGGAAGTTCTTACTTCTAGGGAAGGGAAGGCAAGAATATGGGAAGCCATTTCTTTATTGCAACCTGCTTCACATGTTTTTTGGGGTTGCTCATAAATTACCTGTCTCTTTGTTAAGCAGTGTGTCCCATTTCATTTACCTATGCTTGGCCTCCTCTGATTGTCATGGGCTGGTGATCCTCGGGCTGCGAAGAGGAGAACACAGCGCGCAGAGCAGGATCCAGATGCAGAGCTGTCCCTGCCTGCTTGCCGGGACCAGCTCTGTGCCTGCGGCCCACGCGCCGGAGCCCCGGGACGAGCTCCCTGGAGAGGAGGTCGTAAGTATATTTTTCCTATGGCAGTGTAGAGCTAGAAAATGGATTAAACTGCAGCAGGCAGCTTTCAGGATCCAAGCTAGATTTTTTTAAGACTTATTGACATAGTTCTACATTACAGTGCAAACTACACTATAGATTCAGTTTAAGTATAACTTGCTTTATGTGCACATATCCCTGATGGTGAAAAGAGAAAGCCAAAAGGCATGCAAGCCTATTCTTCTTACAGGAATTTTACAAAAAAAAAGTAAATGCCTATTTCCCAGGGGTCAAATTTGCTTCAGGGACTGATGCAAATCAGCACCTCTGGCAAAGAGCAAACTGTTTTTCTGTTCATGCAATTCCCCCTCTCTCTAAGCTGATTCTACATAAAACCATTGCATAACTTGAAACTCATGGTGTTAAGAACAATAACTTTAAGACTATGTTTAACATCGCAAGCGTGTGATGTCTGACATAATAAAATATTTATGCATGAGATTCCTAATAACTGAGCAAGCATATTTTACCTTAATGCTCAAATGTAGAAAAACAAACACTCTTTATAGTCTGGCAGTGTTCTGCTTGCTCCAATTTATTGCTTGTGCTAGTGACCATAGTTTGTGCTTTCTTGCTAATCACAGAAAATCCCTTCTTTGATAATACTGTGCTGTAAGAGAATGATAAGAATTAGGGCCATGCACCAAAGTGCTGGGTTTCTCTGCAGAATGACTTTGAACTGCCCGGGCAGCAGCAGAGAAATGCAGTGTCACTGCCAGCAGGTGCAGCCATGGGCTCTGCAAGGCAAGGGAAGAATAGCAAAAAATGGAGAGAAAGCATAGGCAGAGGTTTACAGGCAACCTGCATGAGTGCAGGCTGCTCAGAGCAAGGGGAAAATGGGATCTGAGTGCATCAATTATGCTAAAACCCAGTAATTCTCTTTCCATCACTGTGTGATAGTTTGCACCTTTTGGGATGCTCTTTCAGGCACTTATATCTCTCTCTACAACACTGTGTAGAGGGCAGTGGAGCATTTTTGTTCCTCAGAAACACGTGTAAGAATGGGCCAAAGTATGTCAAAATATGTCATCACCACACAAAATTATCACCAGAGGAAACTGTACAATTTATTATGCATTTAATTTCTAAATTAGTAGCAGCTTTGCCAGAAATTTTGGGCATAACTTTTTCTTCCTGGGACTCAAAGGCAATTTTGCCACATCAGTGGGAGCAAGTCCAAAACCTTTTAATATGTCCCAATCTGCTGCAGCAAGCACTTCCTTCATATAAATGTGCATTGCACATAGGAGCTCACTTTCAGAGCTGTAGAAGGAAAAAGCTGCACGATCTATTGATACGAGCTATGCTGTAGGAATAGAGAGACAAGCAGAGACTAGACTCATGCATACAAATTCCTTCCCAAAGACTAAGATAAGTTTTCCTTCCAGCAGTAAACAAGCAGAAACTTCCATTTGCTTTCCCCATAGCCAGGAGCAGCGGAGATAAAAGGTATGTTCCAAATATGCCCTTTTGGAGACTGATGCTAAGCTTTCTGATGGCCCATCAGTCTGCTGCTTGCTTTTGTTTTATTTGAGCAGTGGTGTGTGTCTATCTGTAGGATGCATATTTAGCAAAAGTGAGACTGTCTTACAGCTAGACACCGCATAGGGAAAGTTCACTGCTTGGAGGTAGATTCTGTTTACTCCCGAGCATCAAGTGGGATGACAATTTCCCAAATTCATGGTCCGAAAGACATCATAGTTGATTGATACCACTTGAATCTTATTTTTTGCTTTCCAGTGCCTGTATGCCTTATTCCATATCTAATTAGTCTGGCAAAATCTTAATTCGTACGTGCTAATTGGAAGCACACAAGGATAGGTGTTCATGCAAATCCACCTCTACCTCTTTGGAGGTATCACATGCTATAGGCAAACAAAGCTGGCACTGGAAAAAAGCCCAGAAACTGTTGCTTGTACAATTTGAAAATCTGAGCTTGTACAGGAAAAGAAAAAGAGGGCTGTGTTAAAGCAGGTCTAGAACAGGAGGCCAGAAGAGTTAGAGACAACCTAAATCAGTACCACTGAATGTTGACAGCAAAACCACAATTTGTAGACCCTATAATTAGAAGTGGCAACGTAATACAGAAGTAAAAGAAATAAAAATACTGAGGGGGATGGCTCAGGGGACTGATAATAAGACTGTATTTTGAGCTTAGTGTTTCTTGCCACTGACAGTGAAGGCAGCTACTGTCCAATGCAAAATCAGTTCATGGTTTAGTGTTTAGCAGTCAGCATAGGTCCTGCTTTTGACTGACTCAGTGAAGAGGCCAAAGGCTCGAAGGACAGACAGACTCTGAAGAGTGCTCTTTCCTGGAGGAACACTTTGCTGAACATGTTTGAGAGCTACTGAGAACTAAGAAGGATTTTTGTTGTTGTTTTCTATATGCCCTGCATGCTATTTTAAATATGCAATTAGCATGTCTAGTGCTGTCAGTGAGAGCTTTTGGTCAATTGCTAATGAAGCTCAGAACAAAGCAAGGACTAATGACTGGGAAGCAGAAGACAGACAAATTGAGACTTGTCACATTTTTAAATAGCAGATAGATGAATGCTAGAACAAAACACCAAGAAAAAAACTGGTTAATTCTCCACCTCTTGATATCAAGGTGTAGATAAGAAATTCTGTGAAAGAAATGTTCATCCAAGTTATTGGCTTTACGGCTTTATGATATCAGCTTTTTGTGGTAGTATCTTGGCAATATTATTATTAAAAAGGATATCTGCCTATTGATATATATATATATGTATGCATACGTATATGTATGTACAGACACAAACACACACACCTCTACATATACACTTAGAAATACACAGCCCTACCAGATTTTCTTGTAATTGTTAAAAAAAAAAAAAAAAAAAGGCATTATAGCAAGATGGAAAACTTCAGTTCCCAAAACAGGCAGGACAGAAAGGTAGCATCCTTGCATTAGTACTGTATTATACAGAATATAACAGCAGAAGTACCAGTGACACTGAGCTGTTAAAAGCAGGAGGAAATGTTGTAACTTGATGTAAGTTTATATTAAGAACCAATCAAAAGTCAGCTTATTATTGCCTTCCTTCTTATTGCAACTTCAGTCAGGTTCTTCTGTGACAGTTAAAGCCCTGGTATTTCTTTCATCAAACATAATATTATTCATCATCATTAATGTCACCTTACCTTCCACTTTATCTGGCCTATCCTTTCTGTAGCTTCTGTGCCTTAGTTTTTCCAAGCCCTGTGATTTTCTTGGCTTTACTATGTTTCAGCAATGCTAATGATGCAGTACTCCTGCTGTAACAGATTTACCTTGATTTCCTTGGTCTTATTATATATGCTTCCAGCAATGGATATTGTTACAGATATTTCATATTTCTTTTTTCTCTCCTACCTTTCTCCTTTCCTTTTCATTACTGCTTGCAACCTTTGCCTACAATTCAGGTCTTTACGGGCCTCTGACACCGCTTTACACTGGACAATTTTTCACTAGAAAATTGACTCCTGTTTTACAGTGGGGTAAATGAACTATGACTCAGGTCTTTTGTCTAGGGTTTTCTGTCTTTCTCAATGTTAACATTTAAAATGTTATTAGGTGATTTCAACTAGTGCATTCAATTTGTATATAACACTGCCTCCTTCCCCTAGGCCTTCCATATTAAAAAAAAAAACAGAAAAAAAAAAAAGAAAAAGAAAAAAGATGCATTGCCTTATATTTCTGTGATGAAAGAGAGGGAAGTATATGAGTTGCCTAGAAAACATTAAAATTTGTTTGCCATCTAAAGTGATAGAAAAGACTTAGTCACCATAAAATCCACTAACCATAAACTGTACAAACTTCACACACATTTTGTGTTATTAGTATTGCAAAGCATTTATATAGCACCATACATTTCTATGGCTATTTCTTCCTAGCAGATAAAGCACATTCCCTTCCTCAGAGAGTGTAAAATCTAAATAAGTCAAGGCAAATATTGTACATGATAAAAATAGAGGACAAAAGTTCAGTGGGGATTGATGTGTGGGGACAGCTGATAAGGAGAAGAATGGTAGGGGAAATGATTAAAGATTACTGCTTGAGATCCTTTAAAAAACAGGGAGGGGCTCAGCACACTATACAGCATATAACAATAAATGCATTACTGGCGAAACATTGGTTGTATTATATTTTGAATTTTATTTTGCGTGCAAGAAGTGCTGCCTGGCCAAAATGACTTCGTCTATTCAGAAGCATTATACATGAGGTGAATCCAGATGAATTATACATAAAGTGGACATAGAATCATAGAATGCTTAAGGTTGGAAGGGACCTCTAGAGACCATCTAGTCCAACCCCCCTGCACACGCAGGGTCACCTACAGCAGGTGGCTCAGGACTGCGTCCAAGCGGGTTGGGA
>VZSV01000085.1:1434799-1447886 GCA_013398735.1 Nothocercus julius | reverse complement strand
AGACGCTCTTCCTAATGCACCCCAGGATCCCATTGGCCTTCTTGGCCACGAGGGCACTGCTGCCTCATGGTCAACTTGTCACCCACCATGACGCCCAGGTCCCTCTCTGCAGAGCTGCTCTCCAGCAGGTCGGTCCCCAGCCTGTACTGGTGACTGGGGTTATTTCTCCCCAAGTGCAGGACCTTGCACATGTCTTTGTTGAATTTCATAAGGTTTCTCATTGCGCATCTATCCAGTCTGTCCAGGTCCCTCTGGATGGCAGCGCAGCCCAAACAAACTCCATTACTTTCCAGACATTGACTGGAAAGTAATGGTGGCATATATGACCAATCTGTGGTTTCATAAATAGGTGTGAATTTCAAAAGGGATATTGCCCTTTTGATGGAAAACTCAAGCTGGACACCCAAAAGTTGGCAGGTGATAGCAATGAGAAGGTCACCGTTTCTGAGACTATGGTTTAATGAGCTGATGAAAGGCACTGGCTGCTTATATTCAGGAAAGATGCTGACCCCATACTGAAGGAGGAGGGGCCACAGAATGCTCAGCCGAGGTGTCCATCCCCAGCGCAGGACAGAAGCTGGGGCTGCCCCGCTCAGCCTTGCCTTGTGAGACGGCTGCGAGTCCTTAAAAACTTCATCACAGGGCTCCACTGCTCAGTCATTAATATCAAGCTGCTTTATGGGACTTGCTTCAAGCGACATAAGCAAAAGTACAGCTCTTCAGATATGCGTCGCCAGGACCTCTCCTCAGAGCCATGTAAGGTGTTCAGAGCAAAAATTATGATCAGCTTAAACCTTTGTGGGTATAAGTCCATCTATAAATCTGTGATTCTTTCATCAGTGCATAAACTGAAAATTGCTTTTTGGGACATATAATTTACAAAATGGCTTGGGAGGCAAAAGCAACATAAGCACAGGAGAAAAAGCAAACTTCCAGTTAAGATGAATATTTAGTAACAAACAGAAAATGAGGGCAGAAACAACATCAACACATACATAATTCAAGGCCATTGTCTGAAACTGCATATTTCACTTATTTCACTTAAAGAAAGACTTCTAATTACCAAAGCCTTGGACAGGAGAGGAGGAGAGGGGAAGGGAGGGAAGCAAAGATATCAAATATCAGCACTTGATTAGCTCTGCTTTAGGCAAGAATTGCCTAATACTTGGGCCCAGATCCTCTAAATTATTTGCATAATAAGAATTATACATGAAGAACAGCATAAGACCTAGCCAGATATTCCAAAATAAATCAGCACCTATCTCCATCCACAAGGACAAGACGTCGGGACCTCTGACTTTTCGATGGGCTGAACCAGTTGTCTCGTGGTGTGAAGTGCTGATCTCCTGCAAAGCACTGAGCACTCTCAGCACTCCACAAAAGGAAAGGAGTCAGTGGAAACTTTAGATGCATGAACAGAAATGGGATCCATCTTAGATGGGCAGAGAATTTTCAAAAACACTAGGAATGATAGTTCTTCAAAACAGCCAGCCTTACAGGATATCCAGGTCTAATCCATTCATCCCTATTTAAATAATACGCCTAGGAATAGAAGATAAAAAATGAACAAGTATAGAATGGATTTGGTTGAAAACTACAGATAGGAATAAATCCCACCCTTAGTTGCCGTTCTTGTTAGCAGACAGTGACAGTTTGGTGCGGAGATGTGGTAACAGCATTGTAGTGCAATACTGTTCATCGCCACGTTCTGTTTTAGAGAAAGATCTCCCTCCAACTCAGATTACATCTCTGCAGTAGATACAAGGGGTCTTTCCTATTGCCAGAACTTTTCCAGTTATTACTTTCCACAACACTGACTGTATACAATTTTAATGAGATCCTCCAGTTCATGCTCACTGCAATACGTGTCGATCACAGCTGAGAGGTAAGATCCTGCACATTCTAAGCAAACTCCCTGTGAACGTGGACAACTTATGCTGATGAAAATGTTTTGTGAGGGTATTTACCAACACAAGCAGGCACTGCTTACCAAAATGCTTTACTACACCTAGGTTTCTGGCACATTAGACAGGGGCAGTTCAGGATAGAGACTGTCTCTTCCTTTATGTTCCCAGAAGATACAAATTCGGGCTACTGCAGAGCTACAGAGGGACGTTTGGTGCTGCTCTAGGAAAAATTCTACCCAGGCTACTAGGGGTTTCCTCTTCTCCCATAATAACTGCTCCCAGGGTGTCTGACCTATCAGACAGGGAAAATGAAGCACCCATCAGCTGCTCTCTGCTTGTCTGAGTGTAGGTGCCACCAAAGGAGAAAGGGGTGCTGGCACTGCACAGCAGGGAAGCTAGGATGGCATAACCCATAAAATGTGAGGCAGCACAAAATGAAGCCAGTTGTGGTGCTGGCGCTGCCATCAGTTCTGATGGGTCGCAGGCCATGAGCTCACCCTGCGCACCTGGACACCAGCACCATGCTGCTCCTGCACATTCCCTACTGCTGCTGCTCCTACGCATTCCCATCCTGTGCCAGACCATTAATGAGCAAGAAACAAAAAGGGATGATCTGAGGGGGGTGATTTGAGGACATCCACACCACCCCAGCACATGTGAGACCAAGGACTCTGGCACCTGCTGTGGCATTCCCGTGACTGCATGCAGGCAGAGTAGGCAACAGTAAATCACCAGGCAGTAAATCAGCTGCAACGTCCTTCCCGGCAAAGGGTGAGGGCTACTAAGGACAGGACTGGCTGGGTGACGAGCAGCAGCAACCAGGCTGTGGAGAGCAGCAGCCGCCCACTGAGCACACGGTGCCAGCAGAAAAGACATTTCCAAGGAGCCCAGAGGAACCAAGGTTGAACCAGCTGCAAACCAGGAAGACTGCCAAAGCTAATGGGTGGACAGGAAGCCTCCATGAGACACAGGGGTGGAGAGATGATGGCGTAGGTGCCCTTTCGCTTTAGTCCAGCTTACTCTGATTTTCTTTATTGAAGACATTCAGTTTGTGTTCCAAAGAATTTTGCCCTGAGGCATGCGAAGCCCATTGGTATCATTTTAAAGACACCATGAAGATAAATTGACTTCCTCGTTCTGGCCAGACTTCCAAAGTGGGAGACACAGAGTTTGGTCTCTTGGCTCCTTGGGAAGCTTCAGCCCTGGTTCCCTCACATCCCCCTCAGCTTAACCAGGGAGACATTTTTGGAGCACAAGGCCTTCGTCCAGAAGTGCCCTCGACTATGCATCCATTTTAAGCACATGAGTAGCCACACGTAGCTGACACTGGATGAAATGGAATTTGACAGCTTAAATTAACTGCATTTTTACTTTCTATTTGCTTATTCAGAAATTACTGTAGGAAGCAAGCAATAAATACCTCAGTTCTAGGAAAAGAAAGGTTATGAAACAGTTTGATACCATTTTGTTAGAGATGCAAACTTTCAGATATTGCATTTCTTATAGCTCACTAATGCACTCCAAGAACATTCAATAACCCTCGGTGAACAGACAAATATAGAATTCAAGATAAAAAAGAAAATAAATGGCACTGCATTTACTTTGATCCTGTGCATACCCCATCCTCAGCACAGAAAATAATTGATTTTATGAGTTGCTTATTCCTGTTGAAAGTTCGAGTAAGCATTGCTTTTTATGTTGTAGACATCAATATTCCCTTATTGCCAAATTAAAAGCCAGTCACAGACACGATTCTTTGGTCGATTTGAGCAGATTTCTACTTTTCTCTTTGTAGCACTTCAAGTGTTTATCCAGATCAGAGTTCTCATCCCCACGTGATGTTGAGTACAGGGCAGTGAAAAGCGATCTATAGTGTTGCATGTAAAATTCAAGGAGGTGTAACACCTAGGGGCATAACGCACTCTGCAGTGGGGGGATAAATATCAGGGGTTACTAAGTGCTTAATCCTCGTGATGGCTCCCGGGGCTTGGAGCTGCTGCAGTCTCCAGCCAGCACTCGCTTCCCTGCACAAATTGCCCATTGATACCGTATTCTCTGCTGCCTCTTTTTGCTGTGTCCGGAGATGAAGATTTCACCAGAAGCTCATGGCACCTTTTTGTGAGGACCCCTGCCTGACTGCTCTGCAGAGAAACTCTTAGTTGATTCCATCCTAAAATACTGTCATTGCCCTCCTTAACTGCAGATACTTGAAGTAGCACGTGTGCCCCTCTGGTTGCCAACGACGATATTTCTGCAGCAGGATCCTCTATTTTTCCAGCAATTTTTCAAACTTCCCTCCCCTCATGCACCAAATGAGTTAGGTCAGAGCCTCCCGGCTGATGGAGCAAGTGTTGCTGTGAGCAAAACGAGCTGGACAACCAGGCCTATATATTGATTCCTCTCTGACCCTGCCTCCACCGCTGAGCCTTTGCCGGTTCTGTGCCTGCCTCCTCTCCTACATCTGCCTTTTCATGTCCCTCCAATGCACTCTTCTTGTGACTAATGCTATTTGTTTTTAAAGATGCTAACCCTATGTGCAGGCATTTCTACTGCATGAAATTGCCTTGAATACTGCATTTCCACCTCTAGTAAATGAGGCTAAGGAGCAAACAGGGCCAATGCAGAATCTAAGGAAGGCAATTTCAAAAGATAACGCCACTCCCAGAATATAACACATGCAACCAAAACAAACAGCACATTTTTGCATGAGCCTTGCAGATTAGAGTTTCTGTGGAGTTTTATATAGCCAATTGGATGGGTTCATTTGAAAAGTCAAGAGCAGAAAACCTCCATAGATACATAGAAAGAACAGATAATGCTGAGAACACTCCTTGCTTTGCTCCCTTGTTTGCTCAGAAAATGTTTCTGGCAAAGCAGAACTACAGTCTGTGAGCAATAGGTGATCGACTTGAACAAGAAGTACATTGATCAGATTAAAAGTCTGAGTAAACAGGCTATAGCCGTATTCTCATCAAAAGGTAGCTGTGTCCTCTGTGTCTCTGCAGTGCCATTTCTTGCCACCAAAACAGAGCAAATGCTTTCCTCTCTCACAAGATGAAGCCTTGACAGAGGCAAAGCTTTTCAGTCTTGCTTCTGTTTGCCATTTCACAGACCTCAATTATAAGTTTGTGGGACCTCTGTCTGCAGCTCGACAGTGACAAATCAAACGTGTCAGTGCCAGGTGGCAGGAGGCGGTCCAGCAGCGATACACCGTTTGCAACTGGGATTTGGTCCCTCTTGCAGCACTGTGCGTGCCCAGTGACTCCGCATCCTGCAAACTTACAGGGAACACGACTGCAGTTTTGTTCATTTTTGACAGTCATTTCTGTATGCTACAAAGACTCTTACATTTAACATAAGAGTAGGATTTTTTTTCAAGGGCTTTGAATTCCAAGGATACATTCTTTATCATGGAACTTTCAAATATCTGAAGCAATTTTTTTTATAATATGCATATTCCATTATCCATATGTTGTTGCATATGTTAGCATTTCCCCATTCCTCTCTCAGCTTTACTGTGTCACAATCCAATTAGCCCATGCTGGTTTGTCTATGTTGTGGAGTATTAGGAATATCTTACCAGAAGCCAGTATCACAGTGTTATGTGCTAAAATGTCACTTCCAGTTGCTTTAAAAAATTCAAATAAAAATAGTTTTTACGATCTACTTTGGGGTCTCCAGTTCTGTCTGCATCATGCAAGGCATAAATTATTCACCTTCATTAAGTGGAATTTCTTGTGACATAAATACATGAAAATCTTTAATTGTATTTATAAGTCATAGAGTGATTAAGATTTTAAATATCTCATTTGCATGCAGTGTTAATCTTTTCATGAATATGAGATAGGAATATACTAGTTTATGCATTTGCTTTGAAAGAACAGTATTCACAAGGTTTAAAAAGTAAATTTATGACTCTTCTTTCTCCCTTGACATTTTATCTCTAGATACACAGAAATAAAGTTCTGGTTCCAGAATATTTTCTGAATTTAGATAATAATGGAGCATAGGATAATAATGGAGCACATTCTATGGACGGAGAGTGATCCCAGCTCTTCTTCAGTGCTGGCAAGCTCCCTATTTCCATCCACTGAATTAATTACTTTAGGAGAAACAAAGTCACTCCTTTCTGGTACACACTGTTATACTGATGTGACATAAAACTCTTGAGTTTGCATCCATTTCTGTGACATGGAGTCCCTGCTTCACAGTAGGGTACACGGCGGTCTGGCTCGGGCTGGGCTGTTCTGCAGTGTTTGCTTTCCTGCTGGTTATCACGTACGTTGCTACACTGCTTGCAGGCGTTCAGCACCCTCTCTCAGACGTTAGGGCTCACTCTCCACTGCTTGGCTCCACGGGACAGCCTAGACGATGTATGCAATGCTTTTGAAGGACTTTTTGTCAAAATCCACAGGAAGTGCCACCATCTCCCTCATTTCTTGCTTTGTGCGTTATACCGGTGGCCATGTGCAGGCACATCCGAGCAGCACTTGGACTCTCCGAGGGCAGCGCATGTGCCCGAGTGCAGCTGCTGAAGCTTTGTGCCAAAGAGAAAAGCTGGCCATGATTCTGGGCAGAGCTCAGGGCTCTCCAGAGCGGAAGAAGTTTTGAAGGAATCTGGGATAACCCAAATATGTGTATGTCTTGGAGTGTATATACGCTTCATATTCCTACAAGCTGCTGAATGCTTCTTGCAATCAGCAGGCACAGAGGATGCGTAATCACTTGACAGAAACTTGTTAAAGAAACAGTTTGATTTACACACACCTCCAAGATCAAAATCTGAATGAATGTGCGTACTAGACTTGAGTGATCTGCACTTCATATTTTATAAGATTAGCAAATGCCAGCCCTTCAGCACTACAGTGAGTGGGCTGCATCATAAACCCGTGCTTGCAGGCACAGGAAAATGAGTACTCCTAGTGAGTACCTGTTTTTCAATGTGTCTAATGATCCACTCTCTGCCGATAGGCATATATTAATAAATGCGTTTTGCAAGCCTGGGATCACCACTTTCTCTGGTTATATTTGGAGAGTCTTTTCAGAAGGGTAGAATTTCTGCAGGAGAAAGAAGATGAGAGCTTGGCTTAGGCTTAGTTTTTGCAGTCATATTATAAGGAAGAAACACAAAAACTTCAGTGCCACTATGTAAAAATCATTGTCTGTAATATTTTTAAATGTCTCTGTTGTATGCTTCGTCCAATGGAGAAGAAAAAAAAAAAGCATATTATGAAATTCCTTCTCCCTGTGTATTATTGTGCTTTAATCTACTCTAATTTTCATGTGTCATTTGTATGCCTAATAATCCTATGGTGTGAGAGCCTTCTGCAGCTTTCACCATCCATTACAGTTTTAATTATATTGAATAACTTTGAACCTAATGACATTTCCACCTCATTTCTCACTCCCTTTTGCAGATCATTCATCTATGTGTCGAATAGCACAGACGTCCTGTGAGAGAGCCCACTGGTGACCCTGCTCAGCTACAAAAACTGACCATTTGCTTCTACTTTTTTTTTTCCTAACTCTAAACCCATTCTTCATTTCATATTACTCCATGGCAGGTTCATTTTGTTATGATCCTGGAAAGGATCTTCCCAAAAGTGCTTTGGAAGTTCAGGTACTTTATGCTTTTCAACTGAACCCTAAACCCAGGCTTATCCTCTTCAATCCTCGGGTGCAGGCTGGAAAATGGGACATGTGCCTGGAGCCTGCAGCTCAGAATTGTCCCTGGTTTCCTCAGTTTCCGCATCAGCTCATTGACTCATTTTTCTCCAGTGCATCTTTTGGAAGCCAGGCAATATGGATTTTGATCTTTCTCTTTCTTTATTCTTTTTAGAATGGTGGATAAGACTAAACTGTAGTCACCAAGGATTTGTTTGATAGTTGTGTCTTGTCCCTGTTAGGATGAAATGAAGAGTTTCTTCTTCCATTGGACTCCTTTTTCGCCAGGATAGAAAAATACACAGCTGCTCCCTTAGCTATGGCTACAGAAGATGGAGAAGAATAAGGTCTCCTAGACAATTTCCCTCTGCTTCTTCCTTCTGGAATAGGGGAAATAACTGACTGGTGCTTGAAGGGTTTTTAGGCATCCTTGAAATGTGATATTCTGGAGGCTGCTAACAATGTGAATTCAGAATATCTGGTTATCCTTAATTGCTTCCTTTGCACTCTGAGCTGTTCATCTTTGGTGCTCTTACTACTTTCTCATCCAAGCTGTTAACTAGAATTCAAACCTTGCAGTTTATCATCATTAAAGAAAAATATCATGATAGTGTCAGATAGCTTTAACACAACTTTGTGTCTCCACCAAGAATAAGTTGAATTCTCTTTCTCTGAGCTCACAAAAAACATAAGGAGTGCGCTTTCAATTAATGCTCTGCCCATGAAGTTCTTTCCTGTGTCCCCCAGATTTTTGTGTCAAATCCTTCATAGCTGGACCTTTATTGTTGCCCTCTCTTGGAGTGCTTCTGCTCTTCCTACAGCTTTTCTCAAGGACACATGGATGTTCACCAAACCATATGAAGGTAAATATCTCTACCATCATTTGCCCTGCATATGCCTTGAGTTTGTGTGGCATCACAGACCTATTTTTGACATAGCAGAAGCTATTAATTTAGCCTCTTTCTCCCCATTGGCTTACCAAACCCGTCTGAAGTGAAGCATAGGGGTTACATGCCTCAGCTTGATCCAGAGATGTATGAGATCTAACTTGAGCTGTCAACATCGGTCACACTGTACATACTAGGGCTTGTTTGTGTTCTACACTGTTGAAAACTTTCTATTACCTTGTAAATGCAATACTGCATTAAAGCTGTTCCTCCTCTCCTGTTTTCTGCTCTGCTTGATTTATGGTTTAGGGAAAAAGAGAGTGGCTATGTTCTGATAGCTACCCCTTCCCACACATTTTATTAGCCAGTGTGCTATCATGCAAGTGATAGTTTTTTTAAAAGAAGATGTTATGATGAGATGTGCAGACCATTCAGTTAGAAACAAGGGCTACATTTCTGCGCTCCCAATGGCGATGTAAATCAGGACTATGCATCTTCTTTGAAGATGATAGAACAATAACAGGTAAATACAATGAAAGAATGAAAGCCCAAGATTTATCCCAAAGTCACCCCAGGGTGAAAAGTTCACCCTGCTGCACTGGACGTGATAGCCAGCGTGTGGAAAGTCAGTACTTTTTTTGTAATAACCGATCACCCAAACTAGATCAAAGCACAAAGCCCCAATACAGTGTGCAGCTGCAAGGATGAGGCTCAGAGGTGGTAACAGTTGCAGTAGCCTTCTGGATGAGGTTTTATTGCCTCCCAAGCTCCGGCACTCCTTGCCTGCTGCCTGGTGCCCCTACATCACCAGGTGGGAAGGCAGCAGGGCACAGATGGCCAGGGGCGCCAGAGCTGCTTGAGGCACCAGTGGTCAATTCAGCGTCCTCACAGATACTCCGAGTCTTTGGACCTTGGCTTCACCTCTTTTAAATTTCCAGCTACATAAATAGTCAGTTTGATGACCAGCAGTTCTTGTATTTGCTAAGACTCTGTCAGATTCCTTCTTTCCCTGCATAGACAGCACTTTCCCAGGAAGACTACAGAAGACAAAGTGATTTGTTTTGGGGTAAGTATTACCATCAAATAAATAATAAAATTACCATTCTCTTTAATCCTCGAGCATCTTTTCCTATTGAAAAATCACAGTAGTTCTGCTGATGCAATTCATGGAGTACCTAGCTCTTTGATAAACACTGCAGTAATATGATGACTCCAACATGTCATGTTTTGTACTTAACACATATTTTCCAGGGGTCTGTGACTCTCCTAGCGTTACTGCCAGGACAGCCCAGCTCGCATACTAGGGAAGCTTTTGTTCCTGTGCAGACCCCTTCCCGATGTTTCTGTCACAGGTAGAGTTCCGTTTATCCTCCCAAAATGTATTTACTCTTTTTTACACAAGAAACTTGCAGGGATGATGCAGACCAGCACTTCCCAGCAAACAACCTGCACAACAGCCTGCAAGCAGGAACACTCACTATTATTGTTAATGATAAAATGTTCTCTAGCTTATTATTTTAAATCAAAGTAAGGAAAGTTGACAACAGAGTAGAATCTTTCATTTCATCAGTATTTTTGAGCAATTTTGTAGTGCTTGCTTACCTAAGGCATTTAGCCTGTTTTCAGCTTGCAGAATATTCATCATTTCTAAAGAGGATGGTTTTGTTGTTCCAGGACACTTTTACAAACAGATTTCTGTCTCTGGAGTTCTTAATCTGAGGTATTAGCTAGTCACTTTTCATCCAAAGCCCACTATAATTTCAATCTTCCTTGGCCAGAGTCAAAATTCAGCCTGTCAGCAAACTTCCTATAAAATAAACGTATGTGCTACTTAGTTTTTTCATCTTCTTCTTCTCTTTCATATTTCCTTATCTCATTTCATTCCACATTGCCTGTTGCCCCTACCTTTTAAGTGCTACCTTTCTTTTCTCTTTCCCCTTGCCCCTTTTTTATTCCATCCTTCCCCTGTCTCCCAAGCAGCATTTTTTGGTGTGTCATACAAGTTCAGAAAACATTATTCCTCTCAGATTCTCCAGAAAAGTCACTGTTACTGTGACTACAGCCCGGGAGTGTGACCTGCACCGGATCCGACACCTCCAGCTCTCCTCCTGTGGCTGGGTAGGACCCACACCCAGGCCCATCACTGACCCACTAATTACCTGACAAGGCCAGGTTATCAGGCAGGGTGGATCTATAATAAAATCCATGCTTTCCCAAAAGGTATCATTCATAAACCTGCTGTGCAGGCTGGATGTACACGTTTATCAGAGAAGAGAAAGCCTTTCCACTCAAAGGCCTGTTATCAAGCTGTCACAAGAAATAATTTAGTAAGAAAATCCAGAAATTACCAACTTCTGGTTTCAGACCCGGCAGCACTGCATACAAATGTGCCTTATTTTAAAGAATATAATAAACTTCCATCAGCAGCCCAAATCTGAGGATATGTGTTTATGCACTGCCTGTGGCTACCTAAATATGTTTAGTACCTGAAAAATCTTCTGTCAGAGAGAGCTCACTTGAACATGTAACTAAGACAGATACTTTGGGAGCTCTGTCAAAACCACTGTCTCATTAATGGGAGCTTGTCAGAGAGCAGACGTCCTGTAGAGAACCTTAAAAAATCCCAGTGTGATCTTAATGGTCCTGATGGACAGCCCTTCCCATCTGCCTCGCTAATGTAGCTGAAGTCAATAATGAGTAACACTGTAGGAATTGCAAGCAATAATTTATTAAAGCTTATATGTCATGGGAAAAGAAAAGCAGCAATCAGATTTGCTTTCTGATCAATTAACTGCACTCAGACAAGCAATACTCAAATTATTTTGAAACCCCAAATGAACTGATCTAATCATTAGGAAGTCTGTGGTGCTGCTCCGTGCAAGCAGCTGCTCATTTTATTGTATTTTCTTTTACAAATGACTGTTATCATCCTGCAACCCTAGCTTTATGCCTCTTTGGAAACTAACCAAGATTTGATTTTTAAGGACTCTATCTGCAGTTTAATCTACTTCAAGAGAAAGTATTGAAAATCTTGAATGAATTGGAGCTGCAGCAGGAAGTGTTTTAACAGTTATTTGCAAGTAATAAAAATACAATATAAACTCCCACTAACAGTCTTTTTCCAGCCATGTACTTTCTAATCAGGGAATTCTGTCCAACATAGCACACGTATATCTGTGATTAGAAAATATCTGACAGCTACTCCCTTTTAAATAGCTTGAAATCTATACCTTAAAATGGTTTGTATAAATCAATCCCCAAGGCCAAACACCCCTTCACAGCAAAAATCTCTATTGCCTTTGCTCTATCACTGTTTTTTTTGACTTGTATTCTCGGTGCTCCTCTCCATATTTCCCTGGAAGCCTGAGTAACTCTTCAGCTTCTGTTCACTGCAAGCAAGTGCTTGGAGTGGAAAAAAGAGTTTCTTCTTGACAGAAGAATGGGAACCAGACATTTGTTCCTGGATGTACTGGAACTGGGAAGGAGATAATATACTTTAAAAGCTTCTGAGCTTATTCCAGCAGTGGCTGGCAGCCAGGCAAACGGGGCCGCGTTGCGTGGTGAGCCAGCGCAGCAAACGTCCTGCCCTAGACAGCACCGAGCGTGGGAAGCCAAGGCCAGTGCTCAACAGGCCAGCGAGGTGCAGGATGCAAATCTTACATTAATGCCATGAATACTTCATCTTTTTCTCTCTTTTATTGCTACCAGGGTTATTATTTTAAGACTGCTAATGGTAGGGAAGAATGAAAGTGCACCTGGAAAGGAATACAAAAAGGCAAATAGCAAAGGGGAGAAGAAGAGACTGGGGACAGAGGGAAGAGCCTGAAGTAAAAGAGTCATCAGCAACAAGGTGGACAGTCCAGCTGAAACTCTACCAGTCAGAGGTCTTCCTGGCGAAGCTCAGCCTTCAGGCACTGCCAGGCCCTTCCTTTCCTTTCCGTGTGTGCAGGATGTTTCCTGCATCCTTACGTTTCAGGATGGATTACTTGGCATTCACTGATTTTTTCCCCACGCTCAATTTGGCAGCCCATACTGCAGGTATTAATACATGTAGCCCAGGAAAAAAAAAAAAAAAAAAAGATTCAGCTGTGGATAAGCAGCTTGTAACTCTGCTTTCTTGTATTGTAGAGAGACCCAAACTTTGGGAAAGAAACTGTGCTGCTCAGCAGACACTCTACTGTCCTGCATGCAGAAAGTGCAGGACGTGCCCTTTCCCGTGCCCGTCCTGCTAGGCACAACAAAGAGCTTAAGGGACGAAGTGCCATGACAAGCCCAAGGGACAAGGCAGGCACCCTCTAAGGGCAACAGCCTCTCCTCCTTTCTCCCACTGCGAATGTCCTCTCGTGCGGGCAGTGAGCCCGGGGCATCCACAGGGTTCGTCCCTTGTCCTCTCGAGTCAAGCTGGAGGCAGCAGCGGTGGCAGGAGGGACCAGGCAATACCAATACAGGCTGGGGACTGACCTTCTGGAGAGCAGCTCTGCAGAGAGGGACCTGGGCGTCATGGTGGGTGACAAGTTGACCATGAGGCAGCAGTGCCCTCGTGGCCAAGAAGGCCAATGGGATCCTGGGGTGCATTAGGAGGAGCGTCTGCAGCAGGTCGAGGGAGGGGATCCTGCCCCTCTACTCAGC
>VZSV01000085.1:1409746-1434574 GCA_013398735.1 Nothocercus julius | reverse complement strand
GGGAGGCAGTGAGGAGGATGGGGCAGCCTCTTCTCAGTGGTGGCCACTGATAGGACTAGAGGAAAGAGCCACAAACTGAAGCACCAAAAGTTCCACAGGAACTTTAGGAAAAATTTCTTGCCAGTGAGGGTGCCAGAGCCCTGGCACAGGCTGCCCAGAGAGGTTGTGGAGTCTCCTTCTCTGGAGATCTTCCCAACCCTCTTGGACGCAGTCCTGAGCCACCTGCTGTAAGTGACCCTGCGTGTGCAGGGGGGTTGGACTAGATGATCTCTAGAGGTCCCTTCCAACCTTAACATTTCTATGATTCTATGATATAACTAACATCAGGGTACAAGCCAAGCTACTTGTTAACTTGCTATATTTTTCTATTCTAAAACAAGCCTATAATTTTTCTCTAGATGGGCAGCTAAAGTGTGCCTGCTCACACATGTCATACTGCAGAAAAGGTAAATTCAGTTTTAGCTTTATTTTATATATATGAAACATTGGCAGCTGAAAACACAAAAAGCTCTCCTGGTTTTGTGTTTTCTTTTGCTGAAATGCTGGGTGGAGCCACATTTTGTTTGAAGAGACAGAGATTGTCCATCCAAGAGAAGAATCCATCTGCCTGAACCTGAGAGAGAAATTCGCTCTTTCATCTAGGTCTTTCCTAAATTATTTATTCCCATTTGGATAGTAAAAGGTTTCCATAGTCACTGACTGGCTGTGATTTCTAAAGTGCTGCTCAGTGTAGGGACCCTTATTCGCTACTTCATTCCCAGTTTTCTTGGTTTCCCTTTATTTGGGGGAATATAACTGCACACAGTTGTTGAGTAAAACTGTGCTCCTCATCCCCTCTTAAGTAGTTTGTCATGTTACAAGGTGCTACCTCAAAGCGGCTCTTCTGAGTGAGTCTACCCTTGTACTTCACACCCCAGTCCCTTGCGCTCACAGGAATGTGCAATTGCCTTTCTATGCAGTCTTATTTTTGCTCTGTTTCTTTTCCTGTAATGAAGAGATTTTTATCCTAAACACAGCTATGACAAGATCAAAATGCCCACAGCAGATAATCCCCATTCTTCCATATGCCTCAAAACGATACACATTACACTAGAAACCCAAACTGCAGGCTAGTTACAAAAAGCTGGACGGTGCATTTCTGAGAGACAGACATTAAAAATCCTTTTAATTCTTCTCTTTGTATAAGCTCATAAATAACAGGTTATTACAATTAACAATAGAGATCATGGTGGCAAGATTTCAAGCTTTTGCTGATAGGACACAAGATCTTAAATCTGAATGGCGCTTGCACTGCACCTGATATGGTCTCTATACATCACAGCTTCACTGCCTCTAAATCTTTATTTACTTCCTTAGCCACTTAGAGCAGCTAACTATTGCTTTTGCAGACAGCTGCTAATTATTATTTAGTTTGTTAAAGCCAGCAGTATGCCTGATGCTCGGCAGGACCCCTGAATGAGGCAGCGCCTGCTCTGGAAGCCAGTTGAGTGGGAAGCTCGAGTGGTCCCAGCCCTCAGAAGGCACAAGTTTCACCTTGTCACCTGAGCACATCTGCACTGATGTCCCCCTTTGGGGCCACCAACCCAGAGTGCAAGTCACCCCAACCCAAAACCCTTTCAGACATCTGGCTACAATGGCCTCAGCTGGACACGTAAGCCAGTTATGGAGATCTATGTAATTAAAGGACTGTGGAGAGGGACAGGTAGCCTGGGGGCTTCCTGCAGAGACCGGAGTCTGCCCTGGCACACCACCCTGCTTTTGACCACTCAGGCACCCCTTGGTATTCTCTGGTTTCTGCTGTCCCTGGACAGTGCCAAACCTTTACCCCTGCTGCTGCCTGCTCAGGGTTTCACACTGAGATAAATAAAGGAGGAAGAAAGCACTTGGGACAAACAAGAGGTAGCTCCAAAACACTTAGTTTTGGTTGTATGCAGCCCTGGAGCACCTTTGGCAATGCCTTTCACAGTTAAGCCAGAAAAGAGGCTGGAGATGAAGCTCCTGCTCCAGCAGCTAGTAGGAGACTTTTGGCCATAAGTGGCAAAATGCCAGCATAGACACCACTATGCCAACAGTGAATGCTGCGACAGGCCCCAGCTTAGCTCAGGTTTATAGTAGGTCTGCCTGCAATGGTTCTTATCAAGTAAAACACTCAAAAAAAGCCATGGTTCATTAGAACAAAGTTTAAGACACTAAGCATTTTCAACAGAGAAAACTCAAAGGGTTTTATATCATCCTGAAGAGGGGAAGCATTTGCGGGAGAACAGTGTGAGAACTGCAATTCTGCCTGGGTGAAACACCCTTGCAGAGGTTAGTCCGGTGTGTTAAGTGTTGGTCATTCAAGAAGAGTCAGTCGCAGAGAGTCCAAACATTACTACTTCATATCTACATAGGCTAAAGGCTGTTCTCAATGTTGCACAACTCTGCATCTTCAATAAACAGGAAACATCTTCCCAAGCAGTAGGTTCTTCTACAGTACTCTATCTTCCTTCGAAACAAGAGCCATTAAACCCAGGTGTTACTGAAATGGTGCTCTCTGCCCATCCAAAAAGACCGATGTAGACACTTGGACCAAAAAACTGCAACCTAGACAATTTATTGACCTTTCATAGTTTTTTGAAAGAGATACAAGTACAGGTTTGCCTGGATAAATTCTGAGCAATGACCAGAGAAGAAAAAAATCAAAAACATATTTCCCCAAGTTTTTTGAGAGCAGCCAGCATTTACCACTTGCTTTCAACTGCCCCATCATGCGCCAAGCACGCGCTTTATCCCGTTCACATGATGCACAACTGCAGTATCGCACAATTGAAAAAGTTTTGAGCCTTGCCAAGAGAGAGTAAAAAAAAAGAAAAACAAAACAACCCACCATCAGTATAATAATTTGTCAGATGTTTAACCTAGCTAGTTGACCTTTTGTGCTTGCAGATTCTGCTGGGCCTGGATGCCCAACACCAAAGGGAAGCTGAGCATGTGTAACCACACATGCTAGAAAACAGGTCCTGATTGGTAAAAATCAGGATCTGGTTTGTATTAAAGCAGATATTTGCTTTTTCAACTAATTTATTAACTCTCTGCTACTTTACAGTGCATATTGCAGAATCTTTATAAAATGTTTTTTCATTAAAATCCCTTGCTGCTATTTGTAGCTCTGCTGGTACTCGAAGGGTTTTTCGAGGCTCTGGCTCACATTTCGATGTACTGCTTCTAATAATGGCCGGCACTATGGGAATCAAAGACTCTGTTATATCAATAGATGGTACCTGTCACTTTGTAGCATGCTTTTTATGGCAGGATATTTATTTTTCAAAGATGTATTCCTCCTGCTCTAATCCTACATGTTCCTCCTTTACACTTGCAACGTGCTAGTCTTTAAAGCAAAGGACAAAGCAGCTGAAAATAGGAGTCTTTCCACCCACCCAGCCTATTTCTTTTCAGATACTGGGAAATTAAAACATACAGCTTTGTGGATGAATTGCTGTCAGAGACATTTGATAGCTAGAATCCCAGTAGAAGCTTTATAACAACATTAATAAAGATGTGCTAACACTAAGATCCCTGCATGCTGCATACCAATAACACCAGTTAGAATTATTACCTTCAGATAATAAATCACACTTTTTTAGGAAAGAAGAAATTATTAAACCTATCTTCACTCCCCTCACTACCTTATTTCCCCAGGATTCAAGAAAAGGAAGTTTTTTGATAGAAAAAACCTTCAGATTTACAACTCATTAAAAATTTCTGCTGCATCATAGCCATTCTCATGGCTGCGTCTCCTGTGTTATGCCACGCTGTGCGGTTGTTTGTTTAGAATAGTTTTTTTAAAAAAAGCAACTCAACGTACTTTGATGGATGTTTCAGTAAATAGCCAAGAGGGTTTTATCAGCAATCAGCAATGCTGAACAGAGAGCAGGGGCTGCAGAGCTTCCCCAGGCCTGCTCAACGCCTGGTGTGAGGCAGCTGGCGTTTGCAGCCCCAGAAAGTCCCCCGAACTCCTTCCCTCCGGAGGCCCTGCTGCCAGCACCAGGGCTGCAGAAAGATCATGGCAAGAGTGTACCCAGAACTGCCTGGCAAGCCAGGCTCTCCCAGGGGAACCTGGAGTAAGCAGGACCCACCACCACCCTCCACATCTGAGGGAGATGGGATGAGATGGGCACTCCGTTGAGGGAACAATATAGTATAACACTCAGTTATACTTTAGTATACCTCCGTTATGTTGCCCTGGTTTCTTCAAGCCAGGAAGCACTAGTGTGCCTGCTCTACAGTGTCTCTTCTCCCAAAGATATAGGATGGGCAGAAGAAGATCTGGAGTCTATCTGGAGTGCAAGGCAACATATCCATCAAGGCATGAAGCGAGGACCAGGAGAGCGATGGGCACAGGGGTCTCCTAATAATGTCTTCACTCCTCCTCAGCAGCTCTGAGCCCAGAAGCTGGGCTGGTGTGCTTTGGTACTGGGCTAACAGGCCTTTGGGGGGTTATCAAAGGAGCTAAGTCTAGGGTAGAGAGGTCTGGCAATGAGGAGGAGGGGTTTCCGTGTCCAAATCTCTGTCCCAGCAGCCATCATCAAGCCAGGATAACTTCCAGCACCTGCTCTGAGATATCTGGGATCCTTTGCACAGGAACAACTCCATTGCAAGGACACTTGGTGCTTGCAGAGTGGAGACACAACAGAAGTCAGAGGTGACAGAGATATGTGGTCCATGTAGCAGGCACAGGAGGAGAGCTGCTGAAGCACTCAACTCCCCAGGGTGCACAGCAGCTAGGCTGTGAATTAATGAGATAATACTAGCTTTTCTTTCTCTTTAATTCCCATAGCAAGCACAGCTCTAATGAAAGGAGACCAGAAGTGTTGAATTTTAAGAAACTGTAACAGTCTGGAATCAGTGTTATAGATCAGCAGGACCAACTCTTTTGGCATATGAGACTCTCTTTCTACTTCTACCTACTGAGCATGCCAGTCTCAGTGATGTAAGTCTCTTGAGGCATAAGACTAGTCACTTGCTATTGCAAATGCTCAGATCATGTAAAGTCTCTCATAAGCTAACCAAACTCTTTCCTTAAAGACCACAAAGTTTTGAACCACCACTACCTTACTCCAGGTCCTCAGCACACTGGTGAAAAAAAATATTATAAAATTCTGGCTAAATGTATTCCATGTTCTTTCTGTGTCAATTGGCCTAAGCAGATCTGATTTGTTCCCTTCTCTAAATTTCAGCATGATGATTTTTTTTTTTTTTTCCAGAGAATAATCATATCCCTTTTCAAATTTAGCTTTGCAAGGTAAGCAAGCCAATTTCTTGGCTTTCCAAATCTTCTGGTCATCCTGTAAGCTCTTCTCTGCAACTCCTCTGTTTTTGATGAAAAAAAGGTACCACCACAGAGCACAATACTGCAGGTGATGTTTCAGCGCTTCCTTCAGCAAAAGTGCCTAAGTAGTACCTTCTCTGCACCAGAAACATGTCGTCGGGGTATCCCCGGATTAGGTTTGCCTTTCATGGCTGGATCACACTGATGGCAACCTAAATTCATCCTCTGACTTTCTCATTGACTGAGAGATTTCTTCTCACTTTCATTTCCAGGCAATGAGTTCCCAGTTTTTAGTGCAAATTCTTCATATTATTAATTAAATGATCTTTCCCTTTATTCCTCTGAAGTTTACCACACTGTTTGTCTCTATGGGACAGTAATATGTTCTGCTGATGTCTTCATCCTCCACTGTTTTGACGATGACTCTAATTTTCATGTTACCAGCAAATTTTCGAGAAGTCCTTCCTGCCTTTAATATTAAGGATTTTTAATGAAAATCTCTCCCTGATGATCCCATCAACTTGATATTTACATAATGACTGGTCCTTTTCCATTTTACTTGATAATTTATTTAATTAGGCAATTTCTAATTGAAGAAGTGAGTAGATTTTTTATTCTACTATTTGAAGAGTGAGGATCACTTTAGATCTGAGGTTAATTCATATTTAGGTCAATATGTGAATTGTTTTGGCTCCCTATTCTTGTTAGATTATCACTTTCTTTCTCTGTATTGTCCACCCTCTCATCTTCTACAGCTCCATTATAGTTTGTCATATGGTTGTTTATTAGATTTTTCCCTTTTTATACACTAAATCTCCAGACATAGAGGTTAATGAAGTCTTCTCCATCCTTCTCTATTCATTTCTAACTTACAATTCTTTTCAAAATTCATGTGAATTTCAGAGAAAGGAGTGCCCCAGCAGATGGAGGTTGAATTAACCTCTCAGCACATGTAGAACATTTCTGTCAACGAAAGAGATGGGAAAAGAGCCATGCCCCATGATGTCAGTGTACCTACACAAACCCAGGGTCAAGAGGCTAAGCCAACCCTTCCTGTCTGGTGGGGGAAACAAATTAGCACCTTCTAACCAGTTACTTGTAATGAAAAGACGGTGGGCTCTGCTGAAGGCCCAGACTGTGATTACAGTCAGGGATAGGGATAGAGGAGTGAAAAACTGCAAAGGCAATGTGTCAATGGGTTGCAAAGGTCATGTGCAAGGAAGCATGAGGTTACACTAAATTTGCTCCCAAGACAAAACTTTGTTTTGGATAGGAAGGGGCTGGTAGGCCTGGCCTGTGATTAGCCCCAGGGCTAGGGTTAGATGAGTGAGAAAGTATAGGGCCCCATGTGATGTTGGATTGCAAAGGACATGGCAGAGGAAGTGTGAGCCAGCACTTAGATTACTGCCAGGACATCTTACTAATTTTGGAAAGCAATGGAACTGGTAGGCTCAGGTTACGCAGTGGCCTGAGACTAGGGTTAGGGTTAAGCTTAGATGAGTAAGAAAGCATATAGCCCATGTGGTGGTGGATTGCAAAGGGGATGTCAAAGAAAGTGTGCTTCTGAACTAGATTTGGTTACAGGACATATTTATTTAATTTGGCCAGGAAGGCGGCTGGTGGGTGAAGGCCTGGCATGAGACTAGGCCTAGCACTAGGGCTGTGTTAGAGGAGTGAGAAAGCGTAGAGTCCCATGTGGCAGGGGTGGCCAAGGACATGCCAAAGGAAGCATTAGGCTGTACCAGGATTGTTCCCAGGAGAACTTTCTCCTTTTGCCCAGGGAGGGGGCTGGTGGGATGAGGTAGAGCCCCGTCCTGAATTTAGGTCTAGGGTTAGGGATAGAGCTGGAGGAGGAAGAAAGTGTAGAGACGCATGTATTTTGGGGTCGGAAAGGCCATGCCAAAGGAAGAGTGAGCCTGCACTAAGACTGGTACCACAGCACATTTTTAATTTTGTCCATGAGGGTTACTGGTTGGTTCGTGTTAAGGCCGGGCCTGAATTTAGGGTTAGAGGAGTGAGAAATTGTAGATCCCCCGTGGCATTGGGTTGCAAAGGGCATGGCAAAGGTAGCGTGAGCCTGAATAAAGGTTGCTTCCAGGACATGTTATCAATCTTGTCCGGAAAGCAGGCTGTTGGTCACAGATTGCATCCCCTCCTGGGATGAGGGCTAGGGTTAGACAAGTGAGGAAAAGCAGAGCGCCATGTATCATTTGTTTGAAATGGCCATTGCCTACGGAACTGTTAGCCTGTACCAAAATTGTTCCCAGGACAACTTTCTCCTTTTATAAGGATGGGTTTGGTGCTCACTGGTTGAGAATTGCCTGAGATTAGCACTAGGATTAGAGTTAGTGTTAGACAAGTGAGAAAGCGCAGAGCACTGCATGGCAAGGAGGTTGCAAAAGGCTTGCTGATGAAAGTGTGAGCCTGAACTAAGTCTGGTTCCAGGATATCTTTCTAATCTTGGCCAGGAAGGGGTCTGGTGGGTGAAGGCCCAGCATAACACTAGGACTAAGGCTAGGGTAAAGGCTAGGTGAAAGGAAGCATGAGGCTGCAGTAAGATTTCTACCAAGAGAACTTTTCCATTTTGGCTAGGAAAGGTCCCAGGTTGAGGCTCAGCCTAAGATTAGGGCTAGGGTTAGGAGCAGGGTTAGAAAGGAGAAAAAATGTAGAGCCCCATGTGTGGTAGGGTTGGAGAGGGCATGCCAAAGGAAGTATAAACCTGCACTAAGATTTCTTCCAGAAGATCTTTTTAATCTTGTCCAGGAAGGAGGCTGGTAGTTGCAGGTTGTGGCCCATCCGGGGTTAAGACCCAGGGCTAGGCTTAGCGTTAGCATGAGGGCTAGGTCTAGGTGAGTGAGAAAAAGCAGAGACCAATCTAGCACGGATTGTAAAATTCATGCCATAGGAAGCTTCCTGTTATACCAAGAAAGCTCACAGGAAAACTTTATCCTTTTACCAGGACGGGGTTGTTAGTCTCTAGATGGTTGTCTCAAGATTAGTATTAGGATTAGGGTTAGACAAGTGAGAAGCTGTAGAGTCCCATGTGGCGGTGGGTTGCAAAGGGTATGCTGAAAAAAACATGAGGTAGCACCACATTTACTCCCAGGACAACTATTTAGTTGTTGGCCAATAAGGATGTGCTCGGCTCAGGCTGAAGCCTGAAATTGTGTCTGTTTATAAGAGAGGATGAATATATGGAAAGAGCCATAAGCCCCTCATATTGAATAAGAGATACGACTGTTCCTTGTTTGTATATACAGTCACCATTATTCCCCACCTGACAAATCTGATTTGTGGCCTTGCTTGTAATGCTCTTGCTAATTGTAGTCATGCTATTGATTTTTATAGAGGCATTTTGCTCCATATGAATCCATTACTTTTAAACCAGTTAATCATGCATCGCTGACTCAACTGCAATGGCAGCTTTAATGTGAATACTCAAGTAGTGCTTCACTTCAGGGACTGTCAACAGCTTCCATCTGAAGTCAATTTCAAAGCCTTAAGAAACTGCTTAATACAGTTATTGGATGCTCACCAGTTCCTAAGACCCTGCCCCAGCTGTTTCATATACTTTATGCAGAACAAAATCTTCTAATTAAGTAGATGAAAGAAAGGAATTAACATACCACCTAGGGGACTGAACATACATGATTATTAAGCATTATAAAAAATGTAAAAGTCATGCCCAGTTCAAAAGCAGGATGAAAAAAAGACCTAAGCAAGGGAACAAAACATCCCTATACTGCAACACAGAAATGAATGGCACAGAGTTTAGGCTGATTTTTTTCTATAAGCGATACTGGAGTGGCTTGCAGAAGGTAAGGTGTAATTTTTTTGAAGCAGCTGCATGTCATCTGATGTGTGGCAGGCTATATTTGCTTTCCTTTTCAGGGTGCCTTTGCAAAGGTATTCTCAATGAGGTCTCACATGTATCTCTCATCCTGTTCTTCATGCAGAGGCTGGACACCTGTCACCAAACAGGAGGAAGGGGCTTACATGGCTAAAGCCAAATTTCCCGTAATAAGCCATGCCAGTATAAGGATTTTTATACCTGGACTTACTTGTAGACAAAGACTTATCCCCATGTAGCAGTTCAGGGCTATTTGCGGTGAGACTTTTTTTCACATTCCTCCCTGCAGTCCTGGTACAACCTCACACTTCCTTTGTTATGCAACGCAACGCCAAACGGTGCTCTACACATGGCCTCAAACTAAGCCCACCAGTCCAGTTCTGGTCCAAAATAAAGAAGATGTCCTCGGACCCAACTTAGTGCACGCTCTCACTTCCTTTGGCATGCCCTAATCGACACACTGCCACATGGAGCTCTGTGCTTTCTCACTCATCTAACCCTAACCTTGAACCTAACCCTAGTCTCACACACGACCCTGAGCTAAAATCACCAGCCTTATTTCTGGCCAAAAGAAAAAGGGAAAAGTTCTCTGTGAGGAATATTGTGCAGCCTCAGGCTTCCTTCTGCATGCCCTAGGCAATCAAATGGCACATGGCATCCTACTTTTTCTCACTCGTCTAATGATGACACTAACCCTAGCCCTAATCCCAGCCAACAGCACATGCAGCTCTACACTTTCTCATTCATCTATCCCTAACCCTAGACCTAAATTCAGGACGGGACTCTACCTCATCCCACCAGCCCCCTCCCTGGGCAAAAGGAGAAAGTTCTCCTGGGAACAATCCTGGTACAGCCTAATGCTTCCTTTGGCATGTCCTTGGCCACCCCTGCCACATGGGGAACTTTCTCACTCCTCTAACCGTAAACGTAGGCCCAGGCCTATGCTCACATTGGGCCTTCACCCACCAGCCGCCTTCCTGGCCAAATTAAATAAATATGCTCTGAGACCAAATTTAGTTCCAGCTCACACTTCCTTTGGCATGTGCTTGGCCACCCAGTGCCACACGGGGCTCTACGCTTTCTCACTTCTCTAACCCTGACCCTAGGCCTACTAGACCTTGTCTCACATCGGGCCTTCACCCACCAGCCCTCTCTTCTGCCAAAATTAAGAAGATCTTCTCGAACCAAATTTACTGCAGGCTCACACTTCCTTTGGCATGCCTTTTGCAACTCATCACCACGTGGGGCTCTGTGCTTTCTCACTTGTCTAACCCTAATTGTAACCCAAATCTCAAGGCAATGCTCAAACTGTGAGCAGCAGCCCCTTCCTTACAAAGGGAAAAGGTTGTCCTGGGAGCAATCCTGGTACAGCCTAACACTTCCTTAGGCATGCCCTTTGCAGTCGAATGATACATGGCTTTCTGCTTTTTCTCACTAGTTTAACCCTAACCCTAGTCCTAATTCCAATCCCAGGATGGGCCTTACCTGTGACCAGCAGCCCCCTTCCTGGCCAAGATTAAAAAATTTACCAGGAGCAACCTCAGTGCAGGCTCACACTTCTCTAGGCATGCCCTTTCTAACCAACTGTCCCACATGGCTGGATGCTTTCTCACTTGTCTAACGCTAATCGTAATTCTAACCCTAATCCCAGGGTGGGATGCGACCTGTGACCACCAGCCTCCTTCCTGGCCGGGATCAAAAAGATGTCCTGCAAGCAACCTGGAGTGCAGGCTCCCACTTCCATAGGCATGCCCCTGGCAACCCAACGCTGCAAGGGGCCCTTCACCTTTTCACTCCTCTAACCTTAATCCTACTATAACCACCATCTTATACTAACCATACCGTAGTCCTGATCTCTGACTGGGCCTTAACTTAAACCAGACAGCTCTAAATGGACAAAATTAAAAACATGTCCTGGGAGAATTTTAGTGCAGTCTTGCATTTCCTATGGCATGTCCTTTTCAACCCAGCCACACACAGAACTCTGCAATTTCTAACTCATCTACCCTTAACCCTAACCCTAATCTCAAGGCAATCTTCAACTGGAGACCACCAACCCCTTTCTTGCCAAAAGGAAAAAGTTCTCTTGGTAGCAATCTTAGTGCCGCCTCATCCCTCCATTGACATGTCCTCTCTATGCCAACAACACGTGGGGCTGTATGTTTCCTCACTCATTGCTAACCCTAACCGTAGTGTGAAACGCAGTGCAGGCTTCAGCCTGAGCTCACCCACACCTTCCTGGTAAAAGGAAAAAGTTGTCCTGGGAGCAGTGCAGGTGCAGGCTCAAACTTCCTTCGCAGCCCAACGCCACGAGGGACTCTGCGGTTTCTCACTTCTGCAACCCTAAATTCGGTCCAGGCTTTAACATGAACCAACCAGTTCCCCTCCTGGACAAAACCAAAAATACGCTGTTCAGTCCCCCAACAGCAATACATTTCATAAAAAACATGGAGAGGTAAAGGCAAAATAAATGGCACTCTGCTGTAAAGGACTCTAGAGTCTTCTTCATTATGAATTATAAAAAATAGTTATGACACCTTACCCAATTCTCTGTCTATGTGGGTAATACTGCAACACCCCTGTTGCATTTGAGGCAGACTGAGTCCATAAACTCGTGACTGTGAGACATAAATTCTGTCTAATTACTACTGTTCACAGTATTTCACAGTACCATGAAGCTGTAAGCTCTTCTTTTAGACTTGTCTTCTTGGACATAAAGAGGTAAGAGACACATCTGTGCAGGAACAACTAAGAACTGTCTATCACCATTAATTTCATCTTAGCTTATGAAATGTCTCCTGGAGTGAACATATTGGACTGAATTTGCTATCAGTTACTCTAGTATAAACCTTGCACTATTCCAGCAGGATAAGGGAAGACACTCCAGATTTAGATGTGAGTATTAGAACTGAACCAGACAAACTATCTAAAATGGAAAAAAAAAATTAAATGAAACCTTTTTCTTTTATATGAGTTACCTATGAATGACTTGATCTGTTGTTTTATTCAAAATTTTACAGTGATTTTGGTATACCAGCTTCAATGCAGCAAACATGTACAGAGAGCTTGTGACAATTCACCTCCTTCTTGGTATGACTAGGTGAAAAAACAAAGATAATACTGCTTATTCAGCCAGAGTGGAAAATGGCACATTTTAAACATAGGAGGATCTACAAAGTCTTTATGCCAATAATAGCTTAAGCACATCTTAGCGCAACCGTTCAACTATTTCTTCTTCAATAAACAAATATTTTTATATAAATATTCACATAAAGTGAGTTAATTTTTTTTTTTTAATAGTAAGCATGCTTCTCACTTGAACAAATAACGACACAAACATATTTTTATTGATTTCTTTCTTGATGAGCAAAGATACTGACCAAACATTTCCCTGTGGAGTATCATTTCTAAGAAGCAGCTTCTGACTCCTCTACAGTTAGTGGCAGTGTTATGCTCTGGAGTGTTATTGCAATTACAGCACTGAAAACATGTCATGATAACAGGAGTTAAGAATTTCTATGTATTTATGAAGTTCTGCTCATCTCTTGTGGGTAGTAACATATCCTCAGGTACAAAAGAAAATGTCTTCAATGTGCAGTGTTGATAGTATTATTTCTGTCTTAGAATTATGAATGCAGGATGATGAAAAAAATTCTTAAGTATTAAGAAGGGATAGGTTGCTTCAGCGATAATCCTCCAGGGATAAATCCAAACCGTCAGCCTTAAAAATCTTCACATAGTGAATAAACATAAGAGCAGAAGAGCTGCAGGGAGAGGAGCTACATTGCACCTTTGCAAATTTGACTCTTGTCTAAACTTTTGTTGATTGATTTGGACTTTGCAACTAGCATCTTTCAAAGATTTGAAGAAGTTGACCCAAGGTTCAGTTCTGCCTGATTTGGTCTAAGAAACTGAAGTTGTGGGTGGACACAAAATATAGGAAGGGACTCAAAAATGATTGCTTTCCAATTCTTACTTTGTGTGTGTGTGTGTGTACACAACAATTAAATATTGTTTGAGTTGGACAACACTAAATATCTACAGCCATAAGGAGTATCTTACACAGGCTCATGCTCATTAGATGGCATTATCATTCCCATTGTTTTTTTCTGTACTCCCTGCTGTACTACTGTTCAAGCTTTACCACTGAACCGCTAGTGAAAAGCACCACAGCTACCTATTTAGGCTAGGACCATTCCAAGCTTTCAGAAGAAAGGGTCAGAAGAAAAATGTGCCCCCAAATTGCTGTTTGTTTTTCCACATTCTGGTCAAATATAGAGACAATCAGCTGCTAAATAAGAAGAGCCTCTTATCCACAATTATACACTAATATTAAGCGCTAAGGTCACCTGCTGTAGCCCCAAAGTCTGGAAAGCAGTTGATTAAACGCTCTTCATCTCCCCTTTGCCACTGGGAAGATTGTAGCTGCGGGGCAGTGGCTGGGATGAAAGGGCTGAGATCTATGTAAGAAAATGTGTGGAGCGAAAAAATAAAATAAAATAACATTAATTAATATCAAGCTGGAGAGGGACCAACAGGGACAGGAAAGAAGGGAGTAAAGCAGTTCAGGGAGCCACACCGAAAAGAAAGGAGTCAAATATAACAGAGAATGATGTCTTAAAAAAATGCTTAACAAAACAATTAAATCAGCATTATAAAATAATGACGAGGTAAATAAATATTAGATTGCAAACAAACCAGCCTATCTCAAGTTATAAAAAGCCCTATGATCTAAACAGGAAGAAAATCGGCACAGAGGAAAGAGAAAACAGAGTAACAAGATTTCAGTTTTATGGGAAGCTTCGCTTGGGGAGGATCTTAACATTCAGGGCTTGCGTTTCACACAGCGCTATTACAGAGCACAACCCGAGCGTTTTCCCTGACCTCCCACCAGCCTCCAGCTGGAGCTGAGGCCAGCGTGGCCCCCTCGCAGCGGCCCGGGAGGGCAGCAGGGCGGCCCGGGAACCGCAGGGCTTGGGGCCATCGCTGGCCCTGGGCCGCCCTCGCACGTTTCCGCATCCCAGCACCCGCCGGCCTCTGGCTCTGCTGGCTCGGCCGGCATAGCTGGAGGGCTGATGCCCCCAGGACGTGGCTGGCGACATAGCCATGTTCCCGACATTTCTAGCAGTGAGAATAGCTAATGGCAGCAGGGAACCCGGCTGGAAGAGGGATGGGAGGCAATTCCAAATAAAACATCTTCACAAAATTTTTCTTTTCTAAAAGACACGTCATGGGTCTGAGGGCAGGTGACCCAGCACATGTCACTGCAGGGGATTAACCACTGGGGATCAGCTATAGAAGGGTGCTTACAAATTTGTAGGTGTTTTCTAATGTTTTACAAGTGTTTCGTGAAGGGACTTTTCCACTCCATGACTGGCATCTCTCCTGAACGTACAGCTCAGGGACTGCGGGTGAAAGACGTGTTGTTCGTGGGCCAGTAACTCACTTCCATGCGCATTTGCTCTAAGCCGTGCGAGCTGAGCAGTTTCTCCTTCAGCACGGCTGCACGAGCTAGTCACGGTGCAGGAGAGCTCGCGCTGCCTCGCAAGGCGGCGATTGCGACGCTGAGGCTGCTCTCCCCCAGGAGAGCTTTCACAGGCAGGATCTAAGCCCCGTTCAATGCTCTTCTGGCACCTGTCCGCAGAGCAGAGCTATGCGCCTCCCGTGCTCTTCTCATCTGAGCCCAGAGCAATTCTCTGGTTTCAAAGGCACATTTTTTGTTCCTTTCTTTCTAGTTGCTCATAATGGCTGAGCAGTATCGGATTATTTCAGATAAAAGTTTCAAGAGGGAGTAAATGAACTGGTGATCCTTAATAGCAGCTATAAGTGCTATTGTCTTTGTTATTGTCATTTTATTGCTGGACCATGACTGAAGCAACAACTACAGGCTGATCGGTTGAAGGAATGTAGTGAAATGCAGAGCTACATTGATTATGTGCATATTAAAATGGTACCTAAAATAGACTACAAAAGAATTTCAGGTCTCAGAATGTCACATTTCTAGGCAGGCTTCATAAAAAGAACCTAGCTTCCAATCGCTGCTGATAAAAATCTTCATTATAGACCTAGCTAAAATAAATTTGCAGATACTTAGGTTCCAGATCAGCACACGTCTGCCTAGGTGGGACGCGGCAAATGATTTATACATAGAGGAAATGATTTATACATAGAAGGGCTGTATCTTTCTGAATATCTTATGCATATTTCCACCACATTTAAAAAAAAAAAAAAAAAGAGAAGGTTGCTTTGTTGACTGAATTCTGAAAGAGGACATTTATGTATTTCTCAGGTCTACCATGAATTAACTTGAAACCAAGGAACATCCTTAAAATATTTTTTATTAAAAATGTAAATATAGACTATTCTATGTGGCGATGAACAGTATACCATGTAATCCATTCTGCTTGCAAAAGCAACAGCTAGCTTGGCCTTATTTATATTACATAAACATAAAATGTGCCCCCATATGTTCTGCAAGTTACACGATGCTCTATTTGAGCAGTGACCCCAGAATATCCTGTATCTCTTGTCATCCTGTCATTCCGTATTGACTCGCTTCTTTGGGCCAGAGGTGTTCCTGGTGGCGCTTAACTTCACAGTTCACTGGTTGTCAAGTATAATACTATTCTATGGAAATGAGTTTTGGAAAATCAATAGTTCTTTGTTGATTAATAAATGATTTTCCACCAGTCAAACATTTGTGCTGATATGTTGCATTTGTCTTATCCTCATAGATGGTGCAGGTCACATACAGCTTGAAGCTCCACTCATAAAACTCCAGCTCCAGACACTCACTTGCTTGTTCTTTTTTTTTTAATCCTTCAAAGCCTTTTCACAGGAAATAAAGTCTCAGCAAGCGAAGAAGATGCCTCAGAACCTCTGCTCTTAAACCCACCGGCAAGTGCAGGCACAGGGGCTTCCTGCTTCCCACTAGATGGTGCTGTAAGATTTAATTTGCAATAGTTAAAAGCCGCAGAAAAGGAAGGCGGCGTGGTGGGCATGTGCCCTGAGGACGAATGGGCTCCGCTTGAGAGGAATTAACCCTGCAGCTTTGCTGGGCTGCAGCTGGGCCTGGCTGCAGACGTTTGGGCGCAAAGCTGCCCTTGATGGAGGGCTATGGCGAGGCCTCTCAGATGCGTTTGGAGGAGCTGGGCACCGTTCTGGGTTCAGCACCTCCTCGTGTCCCTGTTGAATATCGAGGGCAGCTGTTTGCTCAGTATCAAATAATGTCAATCACATCAAATACAAAAGTTATTTTAATGTGGGCAGTTAGTGTATTCATAATGGTCTTCAGCGTTTACTTGGTTTGTTTAAAGCATGGTTGGGTCTCACTGGAGACCATTTTATCACCCCTACCTAGTCTCCCGGTACTAGTCAGGAAGGAGCTACAGCAGAGCTCCTCCCTGCTCAGTCCAGGAAAATGTCAACACATCTCACAGCGAAACATCCCAAAGAAATAAGAGACAGAGCACGGTGGGAAGGCTGCAGACTTAGGATCAGGTGAGAGGGCTCTTAATCTGCTGTGCCTTGCTGCACTGTCTGTAATACGGGGCTGATGTTTCTCCATGATCGCAGTGGGGCTGCGAATCTAGCTCAGGATGCTGGCGAGGTGCTCTGGCAGCTCGGATCTGTGCTGAAAGCTGCCCGCACTCCTGCCGCCTTCCTGTTTGGGATTAGCAGCTCAATGGCCTCCTGGGTGCCTTGTCTCCTTCCACACAGGCTCTGCTCCAGGACATAAACCTAGAGAAAGGTCATGATGGACAGTGAGATCAAATGGCTCATGGCATTTAAAGGCAAGAGGGGGCTCTTAGGCCCGCTAATCTAATCTTTGTTTAGTACAACCCCTTGCCTTTATTCAAGTTCTCCTCTCCTGAGCCTTCAACATGTGTACTGGTGAATGTTGTCTTGAAGGGTCCAGACTTGAAGCGAAAACCAAAAATGAAAGGGCCACCATTGCCTTCTCCTGCATTACTGCAATGACTATGGCTTTATCTGTCTGCCACCAGCTCTTGCAATACCTTGATCCACTGATTGAAAGATTTAGCACCCAGGTTTTTCTTTTCTTGAGGTATTTATAACTAAGGCAGCTTGGGTTTTGTACCTGGCGAGGAGCAGGAGGAAGGCTTGCTACAAAGCAATCCTCCCAAGGCTTCCTTCAGCTTCACAAGTCTTTCTGCACTGCTCACAACTTTTCAACAGGCTTCCCTTAGTTCTCACAGATGAGCAGCGTCTCTGTATGATGCGTCGAACGGAGATGTTGCTAGTACGCACAGCAGTGTGAAGTCAAAGGTCCTGATTCTTGTTCACATTAGAGACCTTTACCCGGCTCGGGCAAATTACATTACACTTACATCCAATTTAATGCTCCTCTAAAATGCCAGTGTTGTAAAGGGGCCAGAGTGTAAATAAGGAGTAGACTCATTTATTCGTATGGACTTAATACTAAAATACTGGCCACACTCTTAGGGTTGCTGCACTCTTGCTTATCTTATAGTAGTAGAAGTACATACTAACTAGCACTTACATATCCTAAGCCTGCTGTGCAAGCATTTTGGTATTTTATATTGTAGTGGAAAGATTTATTTCTGCCTTCTTTTACTTAGCGAGGGCAGAGGTGCAGTTCCTGAGGGGGCTGCTGCTATGTGTTAGTGTGGAGGTGGGAGACCTGATTCACTGCTCTCCAGACCTCCGTTAGCATAACTTCATTCACCCATCCAGTGAATTCATTCCTGATTTATGCCAGCATTAATAAAAAAAAAGATCCAGACCTGCTGCTTGTACCCTAAATTAGCCCCTTAACCACCTTGCTAAGACATCCTTGATTCTGCACTTAGAAATTTCCTTTGTTCCTTTTCAATACATCATTAGCAACTGCTAAATAGGGGCCCTGAAAGGCAGTAAATACATCTGCATTTCTAAGCGTGGCTGTTGCTTTCTTTCCTTAAAATCACTTGTATGTGGCATCTACTCGCCTGAGTCATTAATTCCCCTTTTACAGAGACTGCCTCTATTATTTCTGTGCTTTGTCCTTAATGTTTGCTTACATTGTCCCTGTTTTCCATGTCAGAGAGTATCAGGTGCTGTACCCTATTAAGGATGACTAATACATGGACAGAGAGAGAGAGAGAAAAAAAAAAAAAAAGATGAAGAAGAAATGCATACTAAAAACATTGTGTGGTACTTAACAGAAAACCCTGCTGCTCGGATGAAAGCAATCTGTGAAAGGAGACTCTGACTACTAGAAAGTGAATGCACATGACTGAGGTGAAAATACAATTAAACCATTAGAGTAAACTAACAGAAAATATAGTAGTAAGGTGAATAATAAAATCCAGTCATTGAAAGCACAAGATGTAGAAGGGAAATTAGACCTCCACTCATAATCTCTTTATTAGGGAACTCATTAAAAGCGGAGCAGTATAACTTCTTCCCATGAAAAATTTGGATGGGCATGTGCAGGTCCCTGATGCAACATAACTGCATCAAACTTACCAGATAATTCCGTATGGGCACAAAGGAGGAAAAATCCCTCTGCTGATGCTAATGCAATATTTTCATTAATTGAAATTTCATGCTTCTCAAACCCAAATTCTCTCTTTCAGTTCCTTTTCCCTTTTCTCTCCTGCCTCTGCCTTAACTTAAAAATGAACCTAAGTCTCTGCATGCAGATGGTTCATGGTGTGTGTATTCCTGGGGAGGAATAACCCCAGACACCAGTACAGGTCAGGGGTCGACCTGCTGGAAAGCAGCTCCGTGGAGAGGGATTTGGGAGTCCTGGTTGACAACAAGTTAACCATGAGTCATCAGAGTGCCTTTGCGGGCAAGAAGGCCAAAGGGATCCTGGCCTGCCTGAGGAGGAGCGTTGGCAGCAGGTGGAGGGAGGGGATCCTGCCCCTCTGCTCAGCTCTGGTGAGGCCAGAGCTGGAATATTGGGTGCAGTTCTGAGCTCCCCAGTACAAGAGGGACGTGGAGCTGCTAGTGAGGGTCCAGCGGAGAGCAGCAAAGATGATTAAGGGACTGGAGCCTCTACTGTATGACGAAAGACTAAGCGAGCTGGGCCTGTTTAGCCTAGAGAAGAGAAGATTGAGAGGGGATCTGATCAACATGTACAAGTACCTGAGGGGAGAAGGTAGGGAGGATGGGGCCGAACTCTTCTCTGTAGTGGCCAGTGACAGAACAAGGGGTAATGGGTGCAAGATGAAACACAGGACGATCCATCTCCATGTGAGGAAGAACTTCTTTCCTGTGAGGGTGCCAGAGCCCTGGCCCAGGCTGCCCAGAGAGGCTGTGCAGGCTCCTTCTCTGGAGATCTTCCCAACCCGCCTGGCTGCCACCCTGTGCCCCGTGCTCTGGGTGTCCCTGCTGGAGCAGGGGGTTGGACTGGATCATCTCTAGAGGTCCCTTCCAACCTCAGCCATCCTGTGAGTCTGTGTGATTCTGTAACACCATACATAAACTGACCACCGAATGTAAAATGACCAGAGAAATCAGGACTTTTGGAGCGGGGAAGAAGGAGACTCAGGATATGCAAAAGTAGAATGGAGGTGTGTGTCTGTCTTTCTGTGTGCATAATTTTCTGCCTAGCAAAAAGGGAAATAACAGTGGCAGAAATTCCCAATGAAAATAACACATTTACAAAAACATTTCAGTTTTCTTTTTTATTAAAAGTGAACGTTCTGTCAATATAATGTGGTGAGACTCAGAGACCTTAAAATAATTAGAATAACTTTCCTGTATCTAATTTGAAAAGTGCAAGGGTTGCCAAAATAGATGTTGTTGTTTCATTGTATTCCTCCGGGGGTATATTATAAGCACACACTCAAACATGCATTAATATTTAGAGCTTGTAATCCTTAGCTGTTATCCTTCAACTAGAGAAATGCAAGAAGAGGATATCAGTGTGAAATTTCACAAAGGGATTGTTTTTCATCTTTTCTGCTATTAAAGTATTTTAAATGATGCAGGCATGCTAGAGTGGCAAATTAAATGGAATCTTGATTTTTTTTAAGCACATATATTAAGCCCTCAGTTGCACAGAGAGAAACTTGCAAAGACAGCTGGAGTTTGGTGCACAGTCCTTGGTGACTTTCAAAGCCCTTGTACAACCTCGTTCAAAAGTGTTAATGGTGCCTCTGTTTTGGGAAATAAAAAAAAAAAGAGCATGTATTCTAACTTTCTGTGAACTTTCTAGATTTAAAAGCGTACTTCCTCTGTGTTTATTTACTGTACCTTTATGTGTTTTTAGATTTTAAATATTTTGGAAGAGGGATTCTACTTCTGTAAAATCTATATTTCTTTATGATTGACTACCACACTCAACATGAAAAGGAGCAGCTGATAGATAATATCTGTAGTATTGCTATAACCATACATTAGTGCTCTAATATATGACTAATATGCTGGTGATGTGGTCAGTTTATCTTGCCTAAATGTTTTGCAGCGCGTTGTTGCAGCAGCCTATGCCTTTACACAGGCACACCTGGATGAGGCTGGTGGAGATCAGCAATGCACATGCTCTCAGGCCGGTCCTCCCTCCTGGGCACACATCTTCTCTCTGGGGAGACACCTTTTCCTCTTTGCTGCTTACGGTGTGAGAGTTAATGTTCTCCATTTGACTCTTCTATGCTGACAGGGGAAGTAAAAAATGAAAATAAGGGTACTGAAGTTGCGACGCCCTGGCACCAGCAGCCCTGGGTAAGACTATCACACATACAACGGAAAGTCAGAGTAAAGGAAAAAGTCAAGGAGAAATATTTATGAGAGTGGAGCTGTCTAACATTTCGGGGTATTTTAATTTCCATGTTGGACATACTTCTGAAAGAGGCATAAGGATGAGCAGCAGCTTCATTTTTCAAGTGCTTCCTTTTGCTCCATCTATTTGTTTGCCTTGCCACTGGCAGGATTTGGGCTTGCATACTAAAAATACTTTTGATTTTGCTAGATCTCTGCATCCTGAGAAGGCCTTGCAGAGCTGCTTCCCCTTTTGCTTGCCTTACCTGATACTGCTGTTTATTTTTCTGCAAATCACTTGCTCTGCTGCGGTAGTGGGTCCAAGATTTACAGTGCTGTAGCGTCCCCCAGCAAGAATACACTGGAAGCAAAGAAGTTTCAGTGGTGAGTAGAAATTGTGTTTTCTTTCTTCCCCTCTTCTGTGATGTGTCTAGCATATACCCTCCTATTGGGACGTGCTTCTTGAAGGTGAGAAATGTAGCCTTAGACCGTTTCAGCTGGATATGGGCTGAAGTTAATGGCTGAGCTACTCAGTCAAGGACAAAATGTGTTTTGTGGAACTTTAGAGTCAACAGGGAAGTTTTCAAAGAGTTTAGATGTTTGCAGGACTGGGATTGCAGTTTGGGGATGGTGTTGGGTGATAATGTTGGGCTTAGGAAAATCTTTTCATAAGCTGTAATCTTAATAGTGGATGATAAAAGGGGAGTAATCACTAGTGTTCTTTTCAACTGACTGAATAGTTGTACAGCCACTGAATTTAAATCTTTTCTAGTTAAGATTAGGAGAAACACTTGGAAAATTGTAAATAAGAAGTGACAGAATCCAGACCTTAAAAACCTACTCTGATAGCCCAAGAGAAAGCTTGTAATAAAGAAGAAAATAATCCTTTGACAGAAAATAAACCTTAGAAAAAAGCAGAGGCAGAAGCTGAATATATGCTGAGATTCAGTGGGAAGAAGAGACCTTTCCTCTGGGACCACAATGGGATCCAGAGATTATACTTGAAAAAAAAAAAAAAAATCACTCTCAAACCTCCTCCTGAAATTGTACAGGCATTTTGAGATCCCTGAAGACCTCCTGCTTCCTTGTGCAGTGAGTGAGATGCTCAGTATAAGGCTTTCTTAGCTGAGAAATTTAAATAACTTAACTATAAACTGCTTTACAAACTGCAGCTGGCATCTTGTATTTTAGTCAGAGTCAGTGGTGATGCATCCAGGGTTCCTGGAAATGCATTCAGAAATACTTCTATTGATTTAGACTTTCACACAAATCTATTATTCCTAGCAAAATTCTCTGGGGGGTAAAGTTTGTTTTTTCAGACTATGACTGTGCCAAAGAATTCTGTATTACCTATCAGACAAGGTACTTGACAAAACCAGCTTAAGAAAGAGAGAGACATTTCATTTGGTTTAGAAAAGAATGTAAGAAAAATCTATTATTCTGGATGTTTAATTTTATTTTCCTGCTCCCAGTTTCACCTCCTACTGCAGACATTTCTCTACCATGAGAGTGGTAGGAGTAACTCAGCCTGACTGCAACACATTAGAGCTGTGATTTATTTTGACCCTGGCCTTGCAATAAACTCTGAGCAGGTATAAGGGTCTATATGCATTAGACCTTAATAATAAACCCATTTAATCTGAACTCCTATGTGAGTTCATGCAGAGAGCCTGCTGGCTACTCAGTGAGGCTCCTCAGTTGTTGGAGGCAAGAGCTGAGCTATGGGAATCTCCCAGGAACAGGAGTTCTACAGACGAGCTCTTTGCCATCCTCTCCTGGAATCTGGGGAGAAATCATTTGCCTTCTACAGGACGCATTTGCCTTTGTTTAGAAGGCTGGTAGGACCATTTCTGTTAAGATACATTTTGCATGGATCTCGGGGCTAATTTAAAAAAAAAAAAAAAAAAAAAAGATTATCCTTTTATGCTATCCACTAAACAAGAGCCTCAGCCAGAACTCTGTATTGAACAGGTTTGACAGAGAGACCCCAGGAAAAAGAAAAGCAAAAGGGCAAAGGCAAAAGCTTCTCACAGGGGAGGTGGCCCGCAGCAGGGCTGCACGTCTGTCCGGGAGCCTGGCCTGGCATCACCCCTCGGAGGCCGCGGGAGCCCTGCGGGTGCCAAGGGGCCCTTCGGCAGGGAGGTGCCGAGAGCGAACAACGCAGAGCCAGGCAGAAGTGTCAGCCCTCACGTCCATCTGTGTCAGTCCTGCTCCCTCCTTTTCTTCCTATGCCTCCAACATTCGCCTCCCCTGCCCCCTACAAAGTTCTTTGTTTTCTTCATTTTTTTTCTGTGTTTCAGGAGGAAGTTCTCTTTGAGGGAACCCAGATAATGCAATTCAGTCTTCCACATTTCTGGGCTGGATTTTGAGCTTGTGCCATTCAAATTTTTCAGGGGGGAAAACTGAAAACTCAATTTTAGATCGGTGACAATTTTTGCTAGCAGCTCCTGCTGGAAAAGTAACATCACTCCCCCCATATTTACTCTACCTAATCTTTGATTTTGAAATCTCAGAGATTGGCAACCTTAATTTGATGTTTGTCCTTATTTAAAATTCGGCATGTTCCTTGTATGGCCTTAGTGTCTGCTTCCTTTTTACATTTTCTCCCTTTTGTGAGGTTAAGATAACATGCAAGAAGCATTTATTTCCCAATAGCTATAAACAGTTGAAGAAAAGGTTTGAATAATGAAAAAGCCTGTTTTATTGCACTGCTGTCTATAGCAGCAGTATCTAGAAGGCCTAAAAAGCATGTAGCTCCCTATAGAGTAGAAAATGTCTGTTTATCATAAAGAACCCTATTTAGCATTAAATTAAGTCATTTTCTGAAGGAGCTCTAAAAAAAAAAAAACCCTGTGCTTCCTTACTTTTCTGCCTCTATGTTACAGTCACGTATTGTCTCTGTTTCAAATTAGATTATGAATTCTTTGTGTTTATAGCACAGCTAGTGTGGTGAGACCTCCATCCTGTGTGATTATCCTTCATGGGCAAAGAGGCTGTGCCAAAACAGGGATGAATGCTTTTATTTACACTGTAGTTATGTAAATTATATTACGTGAATGTCCTATTGAAAGCTGTGGACAAACTGTGGCTGATAGACTAACTGCTAGGTGAGTGGCAAAGCTCCACCAACTTCCAGAGAACTAAAATTTCACCTTGAAATTCTGATGACTCTTGGCATCAGAATATGTGGGACTATGTGGGAATATGTGACTATGCATCAGTAAGAAGAACCAGAGTATTGGTGAAAGAATGACACCCAGGATTTCACATGATGTTTTGCATCTATCATATAGGAAAACACTCTAATGTAAGAAGGAGGAGCTGTGTAAAAACAAATTCCTGCAAAAGAAAAAATGTACAAGCATGAATTTGACATCAGTCACAGAAATATAGAAGAGCAAGAGGAATGTGAACAAATAAGGATGAGCATTGCTAAGCACTGTATCCAAATACTGATATTAACTAGGTTGCAAAAGTATTTTTATCTTATATTCAACCTGTGCAAATTTCATTCTGCATGCTATATATAAAAGTAGAGGTGAAGACAATGAATTATGAGAAAAAGAAAGGACTAGCAAACCTAGATCCTAAGATGATATATAATTTAATCCTTGAACACTTAATCCTTGAAAAGATTCTGTGAAAGAAAAATGACTCAGACTTTACAATAAATGGTGATCTATAAAGAACTGATCTTTTCATGGGATGACTTTGGTGTCTGTGACTCCATCTCTACATTTTTAATCTAGCTAGCAAGTGTTGTAAAAGTGAATTTAATATATTTATCATAGGAGCTCAGTGTGGAATTTGAAATCATTGGGCTATGCTTGACCCATAGGGGAGTTGTATATTGCTCTGTAGGTGAGGTCTTCTGAAAGTCTACATTTTTAAAGTAATATGCAAAACTGACCTTTCATGAGGTTCCTTTTTTTTCCCTTTT
>VZSV01000085.1:1396161-1408841 GCA_013398735.1 Nothocercus julius | reverse complement strand
AAAAAAAAAAAAAAAAAAAGACGAGGATGACAAGGATGAGGCAGGTCTTCACATATACAAAATACATACCCTACCTCCAAAATTGGTAGGAAAAAAAGTAATCTTGGTTGCTGAGATCAAAGATAATTTAGATTAGTCTTAAAGAAAGAAACACCTAGAACTGAAGTTGAAGACAACTGAGCGTTGGCTCCCTCAAGGGCTGATGGTACCCCGTGCAATGGAAATTTTTAAGACCAGCTAAGGATGGTGTAAATCCACCTGATTTTGTCTCAAGAAAAAAGACAGCCTACATCAGCATGGCATGTTCTGCCACCCATCTGTAGATTGTCTGGACAACTTTTCTAGCCCGCTCCAGGCTCCTCAGAAGTACATTGCAAGCTGTTCAGGTGTGGCACCCTCTGTCCAGGTCATAGTTTCATAGAGAGCTTTCTCATGTGGTGGGGGCAGGTTTCCCTGTTCAAAGGAGGGCTAGAGCCATTCAGGGAGGACTGTGGTTGGGAGCAGACTGCTCCTGTTCCAAGAGCTCTAAGTTTAGCTTAGTTCCATTTAGCTCTAAGTTCATTCTTTGCTCAAGACTGAGGATTATCTAGGAAACAGGAGAGCCAAGGAAAGCGTCTGTGAAATACTGGAGTAGGCGTAGTGTATACTCCCTAAACTAGAAGCAAAGGAGACGACTGAGCGGATATTCCTGGATTCAAGATTTCCCTACTGGGCTCCAGCTGGTGACCTGTGTGTCTAAGGTTCAGGGGTCCACAACTGGCCCACATAATTGTCATATAGTTGTTCCCCATTAAAGATTTGCCAGTAAAGCTAGATGGTAGTCTGGGAAATATCCAAACTTTGGCAGTGATCCACTGGTTCAAAATGTGTGGAAATCATTAGATGAAATGACCTCTTGAGGTCATGTTCAACCATATACAGCAGACATTTCTCTGAAGTAGTAATTTCACTCTTCTTTGGAATAACAGCAGGATTAAAAATGGAAGAGCAAATAATGGACAAGAAAAAAGTCACAGTTTCAGTATCTGTTAATGATATAGCAAGTTCATGAGACTTCTATTTATGCTATGCGTAATAGAGTGTTAATACAGATTTGAGAGAGATGGTGTATTAAATTATGACCTTTGAAAATTATATAACATCTTATATTTAGTGAAAACTTGTAGCAAAAAACTAAACTGTTAAATTGTATTACTTGAAAATTACAAATAGTGTAATTTGGGAGAAGGTTGTGACAAGTACAACAACTTGTCTTGTCTTCTCACGCAGGATCAGTGCCTTATTCATAACTTAATTGGTCAAGTATTTGTGACAGATCAATATTCTTTGAAATAATATTATATACCAGGATTATTGCAGTTTCACCTATCAGGAAAGGCAAAAAAAAAAAAAAAAAAAAAAAACTGCGTATGATATCTCAATGGTACGTACAGAAGTTTACCTGCAGGGCAAGAAATCTGCTATGGAAAGACCCAATTTTACTGCTTCAGGCTTTAGATGTGAGAAAGACAAAATATCATTACGTTGACACAGAGAGCTGGATAAGGGCATATTTTTACTTGGGACCTGTTACTGTGCTTATCAGAGAAATCCCCTGGCATACAAAGGTCTGGCACAGCCTCATTTTGTGAAGAACAGGGAGTGATCTTGCTGAGAATATACCACTGACATTATCTCAAAATACAGTTCTGCTTGAAAGCCTCGGCAGACACTACATGGGTGGCTCTTCTCTAATGCAGGATGTCCCTTTCATCCAGTCCTAATAATTAGATAGGAGAATATGCTACCAAGTTTCTGCTGCCGTATCCAACCGTCACCATTAAAATGATAAGAAATCAAAGTGTCTGAATATGGTGAATAGGAATGCAAGATGTTTACATAATCACTGTTTACATTCTGTTAGAGGTGACAAAATCATCAAGAAAAAAATTGTCAGTGTTGATAAAAAGCATATCAGTAAACAGCAGATTAAACAAGACATAGAGAGCCTTACAGCCCAATTATACATAATTTGCCATGGACATGGTTTGAGAAAGAAATGTACACAATGACTTAGAGAAAACTGCTTAGCTTGACCACGTCTTTATTAACAAGAAAACAGTGCCTGAGGACAAACTGTCCTTGAAAAATATCTCCTAGAAATAATACTGTGTCATCATCCTCTGTCTTGTGATGAAGCAGCAGCTTTTCCTCCCATTCCTCAGCTCTCTAAAATTTTATCATTGGTGGAGCCTCTTCAAAATCTATCTGACCTACCTACTCGCAACAAGTTTCCTTGCTTTGGTGAGCCTGAGTCTGCACTTCATCATCATGGCTCTTCTGCAGTCAGTTTTTCAGTATCTATGCAGTGACTTTGTCCTCCTTCACATCCATGGTACTGCAGATCTGGGAGGCTGAGATACCTTTCCCATCTCTGACACACCTCTTTATCCAATTAGCATTCTTGCATCCTGCCTAGAGGCTTATTCCCACAGTTTTCTGTACTCATGCACTGACTGCAAGCACAGAGACAAATCAACCATATTGCCAGAGAAGTGAATGTATAGGTCTACCAGGAGTCTAAGAAAAATATCTTTCTAGCTCCACTTTATCCCAGCTGTTTATGAAAAGCGTACCTTTCATTCCACCAGCAATAGACCCATGGGACATTTTGTTGATCGCATTTAAACATGACAATGAGTTTTCTATGAAATTTTGAAAATCAGAACATACTGAAGAGGATAAAAATGGTGACTTGTTGCCCATTGCCTTCACATCATGAAAAGGAGATATGGGCAAAGTTTTTCACTGCCATTAAAGTAACATGAATCTTAAGGACAGAATGTCAAAAAGATGATAGCCTAGGAAAGACTGAAAGGTGCAATGCCTTTTCTAGTGGCTTAATCTTTTCTTAGAATATGAACTATGACCCATTGCCTAATGGACTTCAAAATGAATAATGAGAGAATACCTGAGAAATGGCCAGAATAGAAAAAGAATCTGCTAAGGAATATTTGGATAAGTTAAGAAAGATTCAAATCACCTTGACCTTTGACAAAACCTCAGAAAGCACTGAGCACTTTTTGAGTTCATGGGAAATGGGGAAAAAATCTAGAAAACTGAAGAAGAATAGCCATACCACCATTTTAGAAAACAGGGAGTAGGTTGATGTAAAGAATACCTGGCTAGGAAACAGTACTGTAAAAAGGACCCATAATGGATAACAAATTGAACATAACTTTAAAAAGATTTTTTGATCAATAAGAACAAAATCACTCTGGGATGTTTGATAACATATGGAAGACATGGGTGATAAATACTGTCTTTTACATGGTAAAGTCTTGGTCAGAGCAGTATTTCTAATATCAGAGTCCATGTTTTAAAAAATATACAGGTGCAATGAGAAGACATTTATTTATCAAGAGGTAAAAAAATCTATAAAAATGATTTTTGTGGAAAAAACGGAGATGGAGGGGAAGTGCAGATGTTAATTGGGTAAAAGGTAGCTATAAACAGGACAGTAGTCATTTATTCACCATTTGCTCTGAGAAACTGCTATCTGAACATGTAAGAACAATAAGGCTAAGTTAAATATTAGGAAAACTTTCTTACTATCGAGGTAGTTGGGTACTACACTGGAGATAGTAGGATGCTCATCATTGGAAGTTTTAAAAACAGTTTAGAAAAATGTCTTCTTGCTTGAGATGAGCAGTAGAACTATGTGACCTTCTGTGCCTGGCATTTCTTTAATTTGTTTCTTCTAGCACATACCTTGATTTTTAAGCAACCTATTTTGTGGCACATTCAAATTCCAGCTACAAGCTCTTTGTTTTGTTGGCCATATGCTCTTCAGCACAAAATTGTGTGCTGTATTTGACAAGCTGAAAGGCTCCAGGGACATCCTGTTGGAACAACACAAAGAAGAAATACTAGGAAGGTGAGTGAAGAGGAAAGGAGGAATATATTAGCTATCCAGCTCAGAGAAGTGTTGCAAATATCACTAAACCAGATCCTTTCGTCTTTGAGCCCAACTAATCACAGGCTGAGCTTGCAAGCTCATCGCAGGGGTACTGTATGGCACGTATGTTTATGGTATCGTGACCACTGCAGGGGTTTAATGAGTGTTTCGGTGTAGGAGAAGACACAATGAGCAGATGGAAAGGCAGCAGTAATCCACAGACATATTGATGAGGCATGCAGGCCAACTGCATGCTGACCAAGACCAGCTGTCCCTCTCTCTGGTCTAGTCAGTCTGGGAGAAAAAGAGGAAGTTTCAAGTAACACTCTGTGTGTGAATTAGTGTCGATGTAGCGTGTTCATTTTTTCCAGACCCTGTCTTATCCATAACCAAGAAGCCATCTTCACTGCCCAGGAAGTGCCACCATTCAGAGCCTGCATCATGATGCAGCACACTATTTTTTCTGTGTAGAGAAGGCTATGTCTGGGAGAAAAAAAGTGAGCCTAGGGAAGAGGAGGTAAAAGGTAGCTCTCTGATAAATCCTCCACTGTTCTGGGCTTACAGAGATATCGGACAGAGACCATATCTGAACACATGCCCATTTTATGTGCATATCCAATAAGTTTCATGAAGCTCTTACGTACCTACTATATTCAACTCATATGTTAAGGAAGAGATGCTCTTTGGCTTAGCCTAAACCCATTCATAATAAAATTCAGCTGAACAGAAAAACACTGCTTTAATACTAAAAAAAGAATGCTTGCAGAGAAGCTTGCTTAAGTTTACCTATATGGGTTTAAATTCACATCTCGTTACGACTGTGTGATCAAGGCCTTTGGGATGCACCTGTAGAAATTGTCTAGTCCATCCTGCCTGCTCAGGCAGGGTCACCTACAGGAGGCTACCCAGGACCATGTCCACTTGCTTTTGAGTAGCTACAAGGATGGAGACTCCACAGCCTCTTTGAGAAACCTGTTCCACTGTTCAACCACCCCCACAGTGAAGTGTTTTCTTGTATTCAAGTGGAAGTGGTATGCAGGTCTCAACACTAAGGTATCAAGGAGGTAGGAGGGTCTAATAGAAACTGGAGTAGAGCAGTTTAACTGCCCTTTAACTTGTCAAGAACAAAAAAATAAAAAACAACCAACCGTTCTGAATGGTTCCTATAAAAATCACTGTGTGGTGAAAGAAAACATTTTCATTATGAGAAATGACTAGTAGTAACCTGGAGCTGTTCCTTGTCTAATGGGATTTCAGTAAGTTTGCAGTGCCTTAGTTCAGCACTGCTCTTTCAGACCCAAAGAAAACCTTGTACGGAGGAAAGCCGCTCTGCTTTTTTGTTTGTTTAGTTGATTGCTTTTTTTGTGTGTGTTCCTTTTTACTGTATCAGTTAATCTACCAGAAGTTACTACTTTTTAACAAGCTTGCCTCACATATGCTAGGACACTAGGGCTACAGCAACATTACCTCATTAATACAACATTACATTACAAACAAAACACTGAATAACACATTCCACTCTGTCAATATCAGGGCCAAGGGTCAAGTAGAATTTTTTTCATTCTGAACATTTTTCATCTTGCTTTTAACTTACAATTTTAACATATCCAAGGCCCACTCAAAATATAAGCAAGTTGGCCATGAACCAAGACTCAGGTAGAGCCTGGTGACTTCTGAAATTAGTTGTGTGAATATGGGTGAGGGGTAGCCAAACAATGTGAGGATGATTCTCTTAATATTATCTGAAAAGATATGTTTAAAAGAACACAAAAATTACAAATGCTGAATCACAATGCAAGTGCTCAAGGAGAGCTAACAACCTTAATTCTATTATTTCCTATCTTCAAATGCTTGATTTTGCATTTTTTCTAATATCCTTGTAATACCAGTTTTGTGTGTGCGGTTTTCTAGCACCCAAGCTAGACAAAGCGAACAAACCCTTTCTCTTCTGTGCAGCTATGGGACTCCCACAGGCTCTCTCCACAGATCCAACTTTCATTCCACCCCACACACCTTTGCCACTTGAGTAAATGCTGCACCTGTGAGATGTCATCTAGAATGTGGCTCAGCATCAGTGGGACACCTGCTGAAATCATTTTCAGGGATGTTTGCTGCCAGGAGATCATTAATGAGACCCTTGATTTCTGCTCAGACCAGCATCTGGAGGACATCCCTGAGCAGATTCTTGGTGCGTGCATTTCCACCTCTTCCAACTATGATCACTGAAGCCTGTGACACATAGAAATATATGAATCCTTTCAGAGTTGAGGCTCTGTGTTTCAAATATATTTTTTTTCTTTTGTATAACACACTTGGTTGCAATTCAAATAGTATTTGTTTTTGTGATGGCTTCCATCACAGCTGTGGATATCCCTGTTCACTCTGATTGCCCCCCCTGCACCATGTCAAAACCTGTCTAACCCCACTCTGTCCTTATGTAGCATTTCAGACTTCGGGCAGGCAGGTATGACACCTTGCTCATACCAGCTGCTTTGACCAGAGAGGTCCAAATGGCATTTGCAGCTCTTCTTTCCAGGAATCCATAGCTGGTTGCTATAGTGATAAACAAGTTGGCTTATTAGGGAAAAGAACAAAGCGCTACAGAAAATGATTTCAAAATGGCCTACGTGCATATATAAACAGGCGATCTGGTTCGTTACCAGCTCAGACAGCTGGTTTCTTGTTTCTGGAACAGCAAAAAACCCAAATATATTATTTTAGCAAGTTCAGCTGGTCTCTGCTGTCTGTCTTTCCTGACAGACCTATGCTTCCCATGTATGTATGGTGTTCCTCAGCTTCTGAGAAGAATTAATATTCTTCAGGACTTTCACAACTGAAGAGTGCAAGAAAATATTGTCCCTCTAAGACACTGTTAGTTGATCAAATGAGTATAAATAAGTATAAAGGAACAGATGAAGACAGAAGAAATTCATTGTAGTTACATTCCATGCTGTTCCCTTTTCCTGCTTTTTTTTTTGTTGTTGGTGGTGGTGGGTTTTGTTTTCCTTCTTCTTCTGCCCATGTAAGGGTGCCTGTACACAGACTGAAGGCAGCTATCTGTGCCTGTCAGATGGTAAAATGGGAGCATTATATTCTCCGTAGGAAGGCTTGCTTGAGAATTGGTCTTTCAGGGCTTCAGTGAAGAACAATAAACTTTTCCTTGTTTAAATCCCTAAACATGCAGTGACCCCAGCGAGACCAGTCTTGAGCCCTTGAACGTGTTACAGACAGTAGATGGATACTCCAAGCAAACAACTAGCTGCACTACAGGTGCTGGCAAAAGGCTTTCGGTTTTGATGACCCTGGGACCCTGTTTGAAGTTCAACAACTTATTGGGAGTGATGGGAGCCCTCTCACACGTCTTTGCCAACAGGCTGGGCAACCTTGTAAGGAGAGCTTTGAACTAGGGAAAATGAGGGAAGTGACAATTATGGAAACCAAAAAAGCAAAATGGGACTCAAGTGGGGATATGTCCAGCAATTTTATGCAGCTAAGGAAGTACCTAAAAGACAAGATTATAGGGAATCCTCTTGCATTCCTCCTGGGAAATCAGCATGCTCAGATGCCTCTCTGAAGTGCCTGTAAACAAGTGCATGCAGCTGCAGCACTGAGGAATAAACAGAAAGAAGTAGAGATCTGTGTGTGGTCGCAGGGCTGTGATCTTACCGCAGTTACAGAGACATGGTGGGAAAGCTCACAACTGGAATCCTGCCAAGGATGCATACAAGTTCTTTAGGAAAGACAGATCAGGATGGTAAGGAGAGAGAATTGCCCTTTTTGTGAGAAAGCAACTGGAACGTATGGAGCTCTGCCTAAGGGTGGGTGATGAGCAGGAAAGGCTTAAAGGGCAGACTAACATGAGTTACACTGTGGCGGGTGTTCTGTACAGGCCACTTGATCAGGAAGAGGATGTAGATGAGGCCTTCTACATACAGCTGAAAGTAGCCTCACAATCATAGGCCCTGGCTCTCAAGGGACACTTTAACTACCCTGCTATCTACTGGAGGATCAACACAAAACCAACTTTGAGAGCATTGCTGATAACTTTCTGACACAGGTGATGGGGGAGTCAACAAGGAGAGGTGTACTGCTTGGCCTACTACTAACAAACAAGAAAGGGCTGGTTAGAGATGTGAAGGTTGGGATGGTAGGGTTCAGGATTGTATGAGGAGGAAGCAGGGGGAAAGGCAGGATCACAACCATGGACTTCGGGATCCAGGGAACTTCTTGAAAGAATCCCATGAGCCAAGGCCCTAGAATGAAGCAGGTTCCAAAACAACAGGTTAACATTCAAAGATCACTTGTTCAGGCTCAGGAATGGTGCATCCCAATGAGAAAGAAGTCAAGCACAGAGGCAGGAGACCTGCATGGATGACCAAGGATTTCCTGACAAAACTCAAACATAAGCAGGAATTGCTTATATATATATAGTACAGAAAATAGAAGCATGGACAGGCCACTTGGGGGAAATATAGGAATGTTGCCCATGTATGCAGGGATGGGACTAGGAAGGCCAAGGCCCATTAGGAGTATAATCTTTCAAGGGATGTCAAGCACAGCAATAAAAGGTTCTTTAAATACATAAATAACAAAAAGGCGTGGCTCTGCTACTGAATGGGGTAGGGGACCTGGTGACAAGGAAGGATTTTCCTTGGTCAGCTAGGGTTGGGTTAGAGATCACTTAAACTAACTTGACACTCACAAGTCCATGGGCCTTGATGGGATGTACACAGCAGTGCCGACTGGATGTCATTGCTAGGCCACTCTCAATTGTCTCTGAAAGGTCATGGAGAACAGGAGAGATGCCTAAGGACTGAAAGAGAGCCATTGTCACTCTAGTCTTCAAAAAAGGACAAGAAGGAAACTACAGGACGGTCAGCCTCCCCTCAATCCCTGACCAAGGGAAGACCAAGAAGGCCAATGGTATCCTAGCCTGCATTAGGAAGAGTGTTGCCAGATGATCGAGAGAGGTGATCCTCCCCCTCTACTCAGACTGACTGAGGCTATATCTGGAGCGCTGTGTCTAGTTCTGGGCTCCCTGGTACCAGGGAGTCATGGAGCTACTGGAGCCAGTCCAGAAAAGGGTCACTAAGATGATGAAGGGCCTTGAGCATCTTTCATATAAGGAAAGGCTGAGAAAGCTGGGACTCTTCAGCCTGGAGAAGAGTGAGAGAGGATCTTACCAATGTGTTGATAAGAACTGAGGGAGACCCAAGGGGAGGGTGTAAAGAGGATGAGGCCAGACTTTTAATTGTGCCCAGCGATAGGATGAGAGGCAATAGGCACAAAGTGAAACACAGGAAGGTCCATAAGAACATCAGGAAAAGCTTTATTACTGTGATGGTGACTGAGCACTGGAGCAGGTTGCCAAGAGAGGTGGTAAAGTTTCCTTCCCTGGAGATATTCAAAAACCCCTGGACAGGGTCCTGTGCAATATTCTCTGGGTGGCCTTGCTTGAGCCAGAGGATTGGACTAGATGATCTTTAAAGATCTCTTCCAGCCTCAACCATTTTGTGATTCTTTCGCACTCCTGAGAGAAAAAGCGCTGATGCTATTTTTAGGCTATTGACACATTTTGGTTCACTGAATCAAGCCAAAAGTTATCATTTCACTAGATGTTAACAACTAGTGAATGCATAACACTAGACACTAAACTGCATATATTTAATTTAGATAGGCCAGTTAGTCTTTTGCCTTACACATCTTGAGTCACTCTTTATCTCTTTTTACCCATCACAGTAATGAGGCTCATGAACCACCTTTGCATGCCAGATTTGATTACCCATTTTCAGTTATCACCAGCCGCTGCTGTTGAAAGCAAACAGCCAAATATTCCAAAGCAATGAACCATCCGTGAGTTAAATTTACTCAATTACAGTCATGCAGAATAGAACTATTTTTTCTACAGTATTTTATCCACCAGTTAAAAATAATTGCACATTTTTATATGTTTATCCCACTGTTTTTGCTTCTGTTTCCCACACAACTGTAATAGTTTTATGAGCTGCAGAGCCTACAAAACAATCAATTTTAATAGCTTTTTCCAAATGCTATCTGTAACTCTCACTGTCTTTCCAATATGTGTAGAAGAACAGCCTGGAACATTATACCTAGCTTGAGAAATTCCTGATACTCAGAAACTGAGGGGGAACTCAAAAGCTATTTTGACTAAGCAAAAGTCTTGCCCACTGGGCATGTCCTGCAGAGAGACTGGTGGTAGCAGAAGCCTCTAGACAGAGGTGCCTGATAGCCACATGACCATCTGAGTGAGACAAAAATGAAAGGAACTGAGTTGATGTAGAGGAGGTGGGTTTGCAGATGTCACAGCCATAGCAACTCTTACACCACGCCTGTCCCTTTCTACAGATGTTGGAAAGGCTGCAGCCAATGGAGAGGGGATAAACTGGGGCATGCAATTCCTGGCTAGCATTATGGTCCCCGATGACTGTGTCCAGCCAGTGCAAGCTGGAAGAGTCTGCAGCATGCTCGAATTTGAACAATAAATAAATAAATAAATAAATCCTCTGCAGTCCTACACAGAATATTGCCTAATCTAAATGAGATTTCTCTTGCAGGTAAGTGCATATTCACACACTGTTTTCTGACAAGCGTGCCAGAGCTGGGCATCCTCTGCTGATTGGAGCAATGCATAAAACTGAAGTGTTTTGCTGAAGCAAACAGAAAATCGTGTGCCCAGCCCCAGTGCATCTGGAACAGAAATCTTTGGAGAATGGGGGCAGCAATCAGCAACACCAAAATAGATAAGGCAGTAATCAACTGCAAACAATTCTGGACCCGATCCTAAAGAGACATGCCTACCCACACACCATGATACAACTCGGAACATGCCCTGTGCTTCATACTGTGTGCGAAACCATAGGAACAGTCTGAGTCACACCGTGATTGGTACCATCCATCACAAGTTAGAAACTTGTCCATTGTTTCAGAGCAACACTCAAGGCCTCAGATCCAATGTGACAATTTTTATAATAAACAGTGCTGAGGTGTTTTGCAGCAAAAACCTATCTTTGTAGACAGTCTGTCCCTACAAATGAAATAGGTATTTGATTGGGTCCCTCCAATTTTTAAGAGAAGAATATTTGCTTATCTGGGAACAACAGTTCCATAAATAATATTTTTGCTTGTATATATTGCCTTTCAACAACAGGACTTCCATGGGAATTCTCTCTTTTACCTTTCCTCGTAAGATAATCTATGCTTAAAGCTAACAGAAAATGTATTGCATTTACCGCCACCACAGCTGACACGCTTGGCTTACGACCTCCCAGTCTGCTCTGTAGCATGTGAAAATATCTTGCAACAGTTCCGGAGTAAAAACACATGATCAAACAGCCAAATATCTTGCATCATTATGTTACAGATATTAGGTACACTTAGAAACAGTAAATACTATGTTAGCAAATGTACAGAAACATTAAATTTAGCCACCAGATTCCAGGAACACAATTAAAGAGATGGAAGAAAACCAAACAGTCCCTCAGAATATCTCCCTGGTGCTAAGTTAGTGTTTGTGCTCCTGTCTAAACTGCAGCAATTAAATCAGCAATTCTTACTACTGCCTTTATCAAGGTCTTATGGCCACAAAGTGTTAAGTATTCTCGCAGCTTGGCTCTAAATATGTACACAAAAGTCCACTAGAGAGAGCATTTTCGACTGAAAAAAGACTAAGCAGTCTGTGAAGAGTGTCAGTTAAACACATGCATTTGTAACCCCTTGTTTCTAGGCTCTGCCCCAAAAGCTCATTTTGTGTCCTGACATGGTAATACAGGTTTATAATAGCTAGAAGCTACAAGCTTTGAATCCAGTCCTCTGAAATGACTCCTGACTTTCAGATGAGACCAAACAACACTATTATTGCTATGTGGCTTAAATAACATGTGTTTGCATTATTTGAATGAATTCTCTGTGTAAATGCTGGTGGATGGTAAATGAGAAAACAATGGCATGTTCAGTCACTGGAGAGAGGTGTTATTTAGATTATCATCCTTTATCCAAACTGCATCAGCACAAAATGGGCAACTGTAATTTCATGTCTGGGATGTTTTTGATTTAGATATATTGAACTGCTTATGCTTGCCACAATCCTCCATGTTATTTCATTAATCACAAAACCACCCTTCCCTTTCTTCACTAAACATGCTAACTCTAATTATCTCTCTGCTACACAGATGTTACCTCATTTAGATGTTCAGTGCGTGGTCCTGTGTCACCCTCACTTTCCCATGGATTTCAGCCTGTATGACACCACTTTAATGTCCTTTCTGGGTGTGAACCCTCTGGGTTAATATGACCCTTTGAATAACAAATTGATTGCTAGGAAGATATGAATGATTGATATATACAGTCCTCATTAGCTGTATTTGTTGTTTTACTGCCTCAATGTTTTAAACAGAAAATTAATGAGAATGTGGCAATTCGTAAATACCAATACTGTGCCTCTGTGTTTTCTGCAACACAAAGATGCAAAAACATAATTCAACTTGTAAACAAGAGCTCAGGTACCATAGCAGGGAATGTAGAGGAAGCTCTGTGCAAACTACTTCCCTGGTAAGAGGCTTCATGAGAGGGTTTAGATCATGCATTTCGTGCGCGTTGTGGCACTGGAAGAGCTGCCTTTTGCTCAAATAAAACAAGGAGCGGTGCCTATAAAGATCTCGTATATGATTGACTTCAAAAGAGAAGCTCTCGAGTCGTTTTCCTCTCCAGAGAAGAAACAAAGTAA